>BQNB010036256.1:0-42232 GCA_026074375.1 Tanacetum coccineum
GACACACAAGGCAAGTTTTAAATCTTTTGTTCGGGAACTTATTATGATAATGTTCAAGTTGAGAACATTATATTGATGATATATATTTTTTTTCTTTTTAGGACAATTTTTAATTTTTTTTTTGATTTGATTTTTTTTTGTTTATCTTATATATATACTAATAAAAGAAAAATCTTTTTGTATTTTTTTTATATGAAAATAAGCAAAATAACTTCTCACGGAAGAATCTTCAAAGCACTAATTGTCAAACGCAACGACAATCGTATACAATCCTCCCCGGCAGCGGCGCCAAAAATTAATTTAAAGATTTCTTACTATATATATAATATAAATATTATAAATATATTAGAGGATAATATCAATAAAATCAATGAATAAACCGGAAGTATGTGATTCCCGGGTCGTTTATCCCCAACGAGGAATGCAATGGAAAGTCGAGAGTCGGTTTGATATTTGATGCTTGAATGGAAAAAGATTTTGATTTGTTTTCTAAATCTACGGGAAAATTAATGCAATCTATACTAAAAACAATTAAGGCAACACAAATTTAAACTAAAAACGCAAACGGGAATCCTAAAAACGCGACTTAAAATCCTAATTTATCAAAATTAAATCCTAAAATGATCTTTTTAACTTTTATAAGTCCTAATTGACTAAAATGCAAGAACTAAGAAAACTAAACCAAAAACGAAAGCGATTTAAGCTTAAAAACACGAAAAACGTGAACGGGATTCAATCCCGTTCTTAAAAAAACTAAAATCTACAATTTTAACCCTACGAAGGCAAATTTACAATAAAAGAAAATTTTCTAAAAAAGAATTAGATTTTTTTGACTTTTTTATAATTTTTTATGAATTAAAAACGGATTTTATCTAAATTAATTATAAAAAATACTAAACTAAATTGGAAAAATCTGAAAAAATGCAAGAAAATACTTTAAGCTATGAAGAACCTAGGAAAAATACAAACTTGGACAAACAGCTTATAAATAAGCCGTAAATAAGCCAAAAACTTCTGAAAAGCTTAAGGGCTAAAAAGCCCTTAAATACAAACCACTTGGGACTTATAACGAAAAAGTCCCAAGGGCGCAGCGGTAAAGAGTGTGTGTGAAACGGGTAGAGGTTGGTTGAGGTTGAGGGTTCGAGCCTTGCTCACCCTCAACTTCCCAATTTCCCACTTTTTACTTTTTGAAACTTTTCTTTTTGCAAACTTGTAAATTAAGCAAATGTAACCAACTTTAACAAACACACTTTTTTCACAAACCACAAATAAGCACAGAAATAAGCACTTTGAGTTCACAGTTTAAGCCTTTTTTACACTAAGTTATATAAAGCAATTTTTTTAGCTTTTAAAAACTAAATAAGCTAAGGCAACTACTAAATAAGCTAAGACAGATACTTAACTACACCTAATAAGCAAATCTAAACAAAAATAAGCTAATTTAATGGACTAAAACTGAGCTTAAATGACAGAAGTCCTAAATAGGCTTATAAACTAAAAAATTTAAACTACAAGTGTTAAAAAGCTTAAATAAGCTATAAAAAGCGCTTAAATAAGCTCTACGCCTAAGATTTAATAAGCTATAAAATGGTATTAATATATAACTCTATTATAGACAAAAGACTAAACTCGCTAAAGAATAAAAGCAATTCACAATAGAAGCTCATAAGCTTAAATCTTAGCTCATATTAAGCATTTTGGCTAAATGTTACCACAAACAGTCTATAGAGGCACCTTCTTTTGAGCTTAGTTTTAAGACTTAAATTTAAACATGTGATTAGCTTTATGGCGCAAAATGGCTTATCCACTAAAAACGCTTATAACAATAAGCTTTATAAAATAGCAAACAGAAAGAGTATTTGAATACACATAGATTCATAGAAAATATGTGTTTGCTTATTGAAAAAGCTGGTTCACAAAGACACGATCTAACACTTTAGAAAATTGTGTTTCCAATGCCTTGACATATATACCTCTCTGTACTTTATTTGAGCGCATGTAGAAGATAATTATGCTAACTGCAAGATGGTTTTCCTTATGATTATTCTTAGGGACCAAGAACAAACTAATGAAGATCAAAGTTTTAACGACTTCACGCTAAAAGTGGCCGATATATACATAGAGGATCTAAAAGCTTTTTGAAAGTTAATGTAAGCTGCACTCAAAAGAGAGTCGAAATAGAGAAAGAAATGGTGGTGTTTCGCTTTGTAGAGATGTTTCGCAATACACCTCTTTAGCGCAATTTTTTTTAAAGACAGTGATTGTTGATGTATAAAACATAAAGAATTTTTACACCTATGTGCAAGACACTTCAACAGGATTGGTTGTAAAACTACTTTGTTTTTAACAACTTAAACAAGCACAAAATGAAAATACATCAACAAGTAAATAAGCGAGTAGTTATGCGTTTAACATAATTATTCACATAAATAAGCCTGTAGATTTATTATAAGCTCTATAACTAGATGAGTAGATATCTTCAGATGTGTCAAGACATAAGTTTTGTTAAATAGACTCTATTGATTTTTGAGATTAATCTCTTAAATCGTAAACAAAACCTGGATTTTATCACTACTATTATTACATTCAAAGCTAACTCAAAAGCAACCTCAAAAACAAGTTTTGACCCATTTGACCCATAAAACTAATTAAACCAAAACACCCCATTTAAAATTCTGGTTTTGGTATTTTTTTAAATCTGATGTAAAAGCTATGTATGTATTTAAGTCTCCGCGAGAATCTTGTTGCAGAAAAGATTCAGATTCGGTTGTTTTAGCTGTATAGGAGATCTCCAGAATTGTTGCTCTCTCAATCGTTTATTTGGGGTATTGTTTGTATATGTTAAAACTGTTCTCTTTTCAGAGCATATTAACTTATAATAGACGACATTTGTATGTAAGCCATATTAACTCGGAAGAAAATGGTTTTCAAAATAGTATTCCAATTGTTCAATATGTATGTTATGTAAAATTCTTTCAATAAGCCATATTTATTGTCTTGTCAAACTAATCTTTGATCCATGCTTATACTTTTTACTCTTTTCAATGCACGAGCGAAGTTCCTTTTTAAAACGCAAGACGTTGCAATTATGAACACAATTACAAAATTTACCCTACATTAATCATTGTCTATTTTTTCCTTCTATTTATGATATTTGTATGTAGTATATGTGGCTTCATTGTCTTTGTCCACCCTTATATGTTCGTGTGATGCAAAATAATAAACAACACTGATATTTGTAGTGTGCATGTCTTTATTTTCCAATTTGCTATTATCTTTTCACTTTAATCATTTATTTTATTCCAAACAAGTTTGAAAATCATCTTTTTACCTTATTTCTTTGATTAAATTTGCTATATAACTTTGAATTTAATCTTGAATTTAATCTTGTGGTGCCTTTGGAAATGATATTATTCTTTCCTTTTAGCTTTTGCTGAGTAATTACACAATAGCTTTTGACTTTTGTAGACACAAAAATGCCGTTCAAATTAAATAGAAGACAGTTTTCGATGTATGATGATTAACAAAAACCAAGGCCAAACACTAACACAGGTTGGTTTGTTTTTTCCAAAGCCGGTATTCTCACACGGGCAGCTATATGTCGCACTGTCAAGAGTCAAAAGAGAGAGAGGATTGAAGGTTCTCTGTTTAGACAAAGACAACAACCATTCAAACTCAACGACAAACGTTGTTTACAAAGAAGTCTTATGTCGTATTTGAATCGACATCATTCTTTACTATATAAAAATTCCTAATTTTTTTTGTATTACTAACAATAAAAAATATATATTGCAACAATTTATTGTGCTATTAGAATAACCAATAAACTTGTAGTTTATGAGGTGCCAAACATTATTAAGAGAATATTCATTGTTTATGGATTTTAAAAGCATGGGGTTGTTTTGTATACACGGATGCTAAATCAAATTGAGATGACACTCAATACTAGTCATGGTATGATTTCATTTTTGATGATGACCATGTGAACTAGTTGTGCTCAACTGAGAGCATAGTTGCATTATACATTAAAGAATAAGAATGCTTTACACTTTTGGAAGCTGTGAAAGATGATTGTTGTCAATAGTTGATGTCACACACCTTATAAGATATAGTGTGTCAAGATATTGGATATATACGAACAAACATTCATCATAGATATTCAAGAACTTCACTTATTGAATTCTTGAAATAAGTATTCTCAAAATTCCGAAAGATCAAAACTAGTTAATGAAATCTATGCCTTGTCAACAAGTACGATAGTCGTATCTTGAGGCATGATTCGTCAACTAGAATTATCATGCATTTGATCTATTTAGTATTTGAATAAAGGATATTGTTAAACAATGTTATTTTATGAATTGAAGTATTTGATATGATTCGTTTTCATTATAATCATTGGTCTTATTTTTGCATGTTTAATCCGTGAATAAATGTTATTCTAAATAGTCTATGTCAATCAATTATATGGGAATATAATTGAATTAAGACATATTTGAGTGTTTGGTTATATTCGTAGAATATTTAAAGAACGGTTCTCCATCTCACACGATATTCAATAGATTTGCATGTCAGATTTCTCCAACACAAGTCACTCACTTTATGAATCATCGTCATCAAGTGAAACTTGTAAATGATTTACGTTACTAAATCCTTAGACATGAGATACAAGTTAGTTTTATGTATGTGGATGGTACTTTTTGATATACTTCTAACACTACCCGTAACAAGGTAGCCATAAAGACTATATTCATGAGTATTCTGAAATATATGATAAGATACTTGTAGTCAAGATAGAATTTGTTCGTTCAACAGGATTGAAATAATAATGCTACTAGACCCCTCGATTAATTAATCAGATGTGTGTCTAGCCAGACCCAATGGTAATCGGGATTTGTCCCGATTAGATTGGTAATCTTGATTGAATTATCTAATATGAGAAACAGAATCATTAAAATAAAATGACTACGATCCATATCTATTTTAACATGGCATTTGTGAAACAAAGGGATTGTAAATGATTAATCATTTAAATGTATTTTGGAAAACTACACTAAAGGTTTCCGGGAGCATTGGTGTGTTGCTAGACGCTAACCAATGTTATTATATTATATTATTCTACATGTCCAAGTGGGAGCTGAAGGAATGTACATATAAATAATATATGTCCGGTCTCGTTTTGAGCCTATGGAGATGCACACGTAATTCATTGGTAATAGTTAATTAAATATATTGAGATATAATTAATTAAATGTTAAACAATAAGGACTAATATGCAAAACCAAGAAAAAGGAAGGAGGTGGGATTGCTTTCTTTTCCTTCAAGTTATAGAGGCTATATAAAGGGATTCAAGGGATCATTATTATGATGTCGCAGGTCTAGTGTGGCGATTAGGGTGCGCAATACCAAACCGCAAGGAGGAGCAGCTGTTTTCTTGTTTGAACCTAGTAATTAAAGGGTAGTAATGAATAGGTAATTCATAGTTAAAAAAGGTCCTAAGAAACACACATAAATCCAGAGAGAGTCTCAGCGTGAGCGCGAGCGCGCAGGCATTTTGATGTGCGATCAACCGAACACTTTACAAGGGTGTTCGCTGCTTTGGTTCGACGACATAGGAATACAAGAACATTGTTTCTTGTTTGATTTGATTCAAGGTTTTCCAAAGGCATGTTTTAATATATTAGTACTAAGCATACTCTATGCTAAGATCGTATTGGTGTACAAATTCGTAAGAGAGATCATACTTTGCTCTTTATTGTTTTTCCTTGATTTAAAAATTGCTAAAAGGTCCACGGTTTCATTTACTTTCTTGTTATGTGTTAATTTAATATGACTATGTGAAGAACATACGTGTTATTATATCCTTGCGTACCCTATTAATAGATAGTAATATGAACTTTAAGTCTACTAAATCTCAACACACATCAGTTTCTTTGCAGGGCGGGTTATTATTCTCCCCAGCTGAATATATACGAGATGAGGAATGGGGATTCCAGATGGTCAACGAAGTTTCTTATTAATCTTGCTGACATTAAGAGGCTATTATTTCCCGAAGAAACGTGGAGTATGCCTAATGTTAACGGGTGTTGTTTTGATGTTTGGAGTATTGTTTTGGGAAAAAGAAAAGAAGATTCTTATCTCGTAACAGGATGCTATGGAAAGGTTGTTCTTTACAGATTTGAGTTAGAGAAGGAAAATGTCCGTACACTCTCTCATTATGGATCAGATAGACCTCATTATGATGGCTTTCAGTTCATCTTTTGCTCCTGTGTAGTTCTTATTCTATTTCAGGTCTAACTTATGTACCTTATGTTATCCCGTCGCTACAATGATTCTATGCTAAACTTCTTTTTCGTTGAAACTGTTGGTATCCATTCTTATTTGGAGCTAATTAATCAACATAAACTAATAATGGTCATACTTTAGTAGTAGCAGTAGTAGCACAACTTGAACTGATTATGTCATTTTTGTCGTTCATAAAACCTGATATCTGAGGTTTACTGAGGGATAGGAGGCGAGTGAGGCCAACCTTAAAAACCACGAGATACATCTTAAATTATATATGCCTGAAATAACAAGATCGTCAAATAACCTCCAAATCAGTCTAAAAATTGATACTAGTCTGCTATACCTAAGGGCACTGTTGACGTAGGTGGTGTGATGGGCCTGATCCGTCAAGTTGCACCAGCCGATAGGGTACCTCCGAAAGGTACTTTAGTCCTCATACGACATTGATTACACAATTAAAGATACATCATTGACTATAAGTCAACAATACTATACCTGGGTGGACATGTTGAGGTCTGTTTCTGATAGAACGACCTAACCCGTCCTAATAAACCAATGGATATCCGTTAAAGTTATAAATCCTTTTTGATATCTTATGATAATTAAATGGTGTGTTATGTAAATATTTATTTCTTATCCTAACTTTGGTTTAGATGTGTTAAGAGCTTTATTGTGCATGGGTCTCTATGAAAATTACTGCCTATATAAGCAAATGAGTCACATGTTTATTCCAGGCTCTTACTCCCTCTCTCTACATATTGTTTCTCTCTATATACTGTCTCTCTCAACTCACACAAACAAACGATACAACACATAGCAACACATACTCTATCTACTAGATATACTGACTTGACCGTTGGAGGGTGATTCTCGGGGCTCTGGCCTCGAGACTCCTTCTAACGGGTTCTTTATTGATTAACAGTTTGCTTTTTGGCTCGGGACGACGACAAACGAGTACCCGTAAGGCGTCAAAATCAACCCGACAAGATATTACTTCAACAGACACGTTCATGGAGTATATCGTATATGTAATGCTTAGAAATCATGTTGGACTTGATGGCTTAAAGTGTTATTTGGATTTATGCAATTCGAATATGATAACATCTGTCACATGAAGGCTGGGATCTTCCATTTCAACCGTAAAGTAAGAGTTGCATATCTGCAATGTCTCAAACCTGGTTTGTTTGACACTCGATTAGTCTTTGAGTATTGAATTGTCCCTCGTATCGAACATGTCACAAATCCTTAGCAATCATCAAATTTTATCCTCAAGCATACTAACCCCGAACATATTTATTCCCAAGTGTCGTCGTCCCTTAGCAATATATCGTCATCAGTTTAGCGTGCCAATGAATATTGAAGCAAGTAAAATGTGCTGCCAACTACATCGACATAAAACATGATCATTTACATTCAGTTTTGAGTATTAATGATCAAGTGTGTGGAATTTCTCATCCGTTATGTTTATGCCTCACCAAGATTGTGCATAGCGAAGTTATCATCTCTTTAGGAATTTCTTTAGGGTTATTGTAATTGTAACCGTATATTACTAGCCTCAGCTTTTTAATTAGTTTAACAACTTGTAATTAGACAAAAATTTCCTTCATATATATATTTTAGAGTAAACTGCAAAAATCATCCCATGTGTTTGTAGTTGTGTGGGCAACTAATAATCCCTACCGATACTTATGGCACAATCATCCCCGAGTAGTGAAACAGTCAGGTAAAAAATCATCCCTAGAGGATGAATTTTGCAAAACGTTTTTGTTTAAACTTTTGCAAAAATCATCCCCAATAAGGAAGATTTTTGCCGGGAACAGTTTGCCACTTCAGGGATGATTAGTGCCAATATATCGGCTAAGTGATTATTAGTGCCAAACAAACTACAAACCACAGGATGAATTTTTGCAGTTTTACTCAAATTTTATAATCAAAGCAAGCTAGTTTAAAAATACCATCATCTTTATGACGGCTTAGGGGAGAGGGTGGGATGGCCACCCTTGACACCCTGTATATACGTTTTCTTAGTGATTTTAGTTAAGGTTCTTATGTTTGTGTATCAGTCCTGTCATTATATTTGTTGTGGGTGATTGGCAGAAAAAAGTAAGATTTTGGAAATCATAGCCCGTAAGAAAGATTTACTTGATGTGTTACATAAGGTGGCAAAATCGTGACACGACACGAAAGACAACAGAAAACCGACACGAAAATAAATGAGTTAGAGTGGCCTATAGAGATTTTTAGGTTGAAACCGTGAGGCCGACATGTTTAAGCTATGTAACATGCTAAACTAGTGTAGATATGCTGGTTAACTCCGCAAATCGTAATTATAACAAGTAACCTGAACGATGGAGCCAAGATAAAATTGAGAGGGGAAAAAAATCCTACTATTTTTTCTACTATCCCTCATTTGTTTCAAGAAAAATATAAAGTTACAAACACGGGCAGGATAAATATTGATAGGGGCAAAAAATTTTTTTTACGACAGTCAAAAAAAGAAAACACCTTGTGCAAAGTGCCGCCAGAAAAGGATTTTGACAAACCGATAACAACTAAATAGCTAACCAACAATCTGTAATGGCGAACCCGACCGTAACACTAAGATAGTTCCCTAAGTTAACTGATCACGAATAATATCGGGTCGGGTCATTTGACATAATATAAAAAACCAAAATATAAAAACAATATATAAAACATTAAAAACATTTAGAAAATCACTAAATCTTATAATCATTACTAATTGTTACTCAATCCGTCTCATATTTATTATTCGCGTTTTTTTTGAGATGTTAAATTTAATTGTATACTACTAAAAATAGATAGAGAAGTTTGATCAAATTTACTATATTACCCTTCTTTAAAATTGTTATTACAAACTATAAAGAATACTTTAGTTAATTAGTTACGGGTAAAACTGTCATTCTATCACAAAGTAAGAAAGATAAAGCACTAATAAATGCAATTTTTTTTAAACTGTGTGTTTTTTGTCAAAGGACAATAATTTTATGACGAAAGGAGTAAAAAGTATCACAAAATTTTGAAAAAGTTACCATGATATAAGTTAAGAACATGTATATCTTTTCAATTTTAGCTAATAATCAACATGTGTTTAAATATTATTTTGAAAAATAAACTAATCAAAATCCACTTACAAAAATGGGCCCCTGACTTCTTTGTTATAGATCTAAAAATTTAAAACTAATTACCAAACAAGACTCATTGTATACCCTTTTTACTAGGGGTGTTGATCGGTTCAATTATCGGGTTGTTTGGTTCAGCATTTTTATTAGTCAATTTGTTTGAAAACGAACCGAACCAAAAACCGAATTTGAATTCGGTTCGGTTTTCGGATTGACTCGAATAAGCCGAATTACACCATTTATTTAAAAAATAAAATAATTATATAGATATTTAGCAAAAAAATTATATGAAACATGAAAAGTATTTTTTTAGATTAATAATACAATTTTAAATGGAAATATATAATATTATATATCGATTATATATATATCATATAATAAATATATATATATAAGAGAGAGAAAGAGAGAGAGAGAAGGAATATGAGAGAGAGAGATCAAGAAAACCTCATCTCGGTGAAAAACTAAAAAAACTCATCCACACCCGTTTGGATCCAAGTCTCAAACTCCTCCTATTTTTACACCAAACACAGGACTTGATTGAAAACTTTCTAACTTGTTAAGGTTTTGTTTTGTAAATTCGATATCAATTATAGTCATCAATATAATGCCTATTTTTTTTTTTTCTCATTTTTTTTCTTTTTCTTCTTTCTGATAACGTGTTTCTTCAGACAAGGTCACCACAATACACCGGCCTTACACCACCGTTCACCATCGTTCCTAACATCATTGCTCACCGTTCCACACATCGTGTCCCGGCACGGTAACCATCAATTAAGTTTTTGGAAACAAATGTGTTTAATTTACGGATTGTGATGAAAGGTGGGCGATGCCTATCCGAGATAGTGGTACGGAGTCGCGCGAAGGAAGCGCAAGCGAATGGATGAGAGTATAGTGGGGGGTTAGTGGCGAAGTGCAGTAGGTAGTGTAATGTCGGCGTCAGCTAGCGATTTTGAAATCTCTCTAGTATCAGTGGAGGCGTATGTGTCTCATTTTAGATGAGTATAGTTATTTGAGTGTGAGTGCATATGGGGATCTAGCATTTTATTTAGGAGCATGAAATGTGGTTCAGTAGTCACAGGGAATTAGTGACTTGGGGAGATAAGATATTTCATATAGAGTTGGCATGTCTTCAGAAGTGGACGACGATGTGAGTAGTCATAAATTTAAGTGATTTATTGTCTAATGTCAATGACACACAAAGTGTAGATTTGGGATTCAAGATGTTCATCAAAATTTTATAAGTGTGATGCACTAATTTTACGCATCAACTGTTTATGTTGAGATGTAGTTTTGATCTTAGTTAATAAAATGTTCAACTTAAGATATGAGATGAATTAGTTGTAAATAAGTGATGCACTAGTTCAGTTTGCCCTAGGTTTTGATATGAGGTGAATTTTACTCGAATTAATTAATCTAAATGAAATTAGTTTCGTACTAAGTTACAATACACTGAGTGTGAATAGAGACGAAGCGATATCGGCATAGTTAGAGATGCAATTAGTTATAATTAAATGTATAAAGTGATGTTAGTGATACACTAATTCAGTTTACTTTTATCTCTTCTATTTGAGGTCGTACGTGTAATTTATTGAATGTAGTGGATATTAGTTCGAAACCGATTTAGTTTGCGTTTAGTTTAACTGGATTGAAGGGGAATTAGTTTGAGTTGTAGTTGCATTGCTTGCTTTAGCATTTTTTTAGGGATAAAATGACGGAGCGTGATTTTCAGATAGTCAAGATTGCGAAAGTGCAAGTGTTTATAGAGGATTAGTTCGTGTTTTAAGGGTTTGTAGCAAGAACCACTAGTAAGCAAGTCTTTACCATTGCTCCGAAGCATGTTAGGGCCAACATTGCATTTGTTTATTCATTCCGTCCTCATAGACTGTTCTAATCTTTGAAATTCTAGAATCTAATCCTAATGACCAGCCATGTTCGTCTTGGTTTACTCTCATAAGCACAATTTTGCAGCATTACCTTCTTTTTAATCTTGCCCAAGTTAACGTTCTAGTATAATAGCAATCGCGTTCCTTATGTCTAGGTGCGTCCATTAACATCTTAGTTTTATAAGCCTAGTCTTTCGTTATCTTAAAAATTGACACCATCTCAAATGTGGGTTGTTTAATTTTTAATTTTTTTTCTCCATTATTAAATCCCAAGTCTAATGGAGCAACCAAAGTTTAAGTGTCTTATGTGTCCCTTATAGATTTGCAAATGCATGCATTATGTTGGTATTCCATGAGAAAATATTTTTTGAACGAGTTTATTTAAAATCGTGAGAAAGTGATAGTGAGGACAGGACACTAGCGGCAAAATGTGTTTAGTTTTTTACTTGTAAATGCAATGGGCCTATTATCAACAAAGCCTTGAACTGGGAACCAAGATATCCTTCCCCTTTTGGGGGGGGGAAGGATGGTATGAGTCCCCTGCTTCTGAATTTTGATACACCCGATATACAGTGGAGAAGTACGCAGTATCAAGCGGAGATTTGTAATGAGAGATCTTGAATTTACTTGTTAATCTAGGTGTATTTAGTACATGTAGCCATTGTCATATATAATACGTCCGTGATGATTTTATATGCTGCTGCTACAGTAAAGGGGGGGTGGGGGTCCGCCTTAATGGACGGTCATTGTTAACAGTATGGAGCGAGAGCACAAAGGAGGCTGTACTTCTGATCGTGTGCAGGCGGAGGAGGGCGAGGCGGGCGGCGGGTGCGCGCTGAGGGAGAGAGCGCGAGCGAGAGATTTCATCACAACCCAATCAATGGTACGTAAGTTACTTCTGTGCGTATTTATTGCCGAAATAAAAATCTGTTACATATTACTGGAGAGTTTGGCATTTTAGGCACGTGTAAAGCGCGAGATCTCTTGCACAACCTAGAGAGAGGTAGCGCGTATCTGTGGTAGATATCCTGCTTGGGAAAATGTACACACACACACACAAGCTATATCATTTTTTATCTGTTATTTATATAAAATAATACGATATGTTTCTGTTTGCAATGTTTGTTGGAGCTTATGTTGTTCGAGGGCCTAGTAATATTCTTTACTTCAGTATGTTTTTGGTCACACACACAGTAGGGTGATGGTGCATTGTATGAATTAGGAAGAGAGGATTAAACATGAAGCGTTCTTGCTGGAATGGAACTCGGAAATAAATGGATACGGTAAAGAAACTAAGAAACCGAATAGTAAAATTCACTGTGAATACCCGTCCGAATGTTGCAATTGGTCTATCATGTGTAAAAATTTGAAAATTGTTTGATATAAGCTCTGGTATTGCCTGCAATTTTCTTGTGGTGCATATTTATTCGATGTAATTTTTAATGTTCTCGATTCAGGAGATTATTATTTATGTAACATCTTGCTTTTTATGAATATAAAAAGATGATAACGGTGTTTGGCATATGAACATAACAGTATATTAGTGTCTAGTCATCCCACTAAGAAAAAAAAATAAGATTGACTAATAATACTCGTTGATGCACTAATAATACTCGATTGATGCCCTAATAATACCCATTGACGCCCTAATAATACTATATGATGCCGTAATAATAATCAATTCCCTTAATAATACTCGATTCATGCATGTAATAATAAGTAACTTGTCGTTTGACCTACTCAATCCGTTTGCGTTTATAACTAGTTTTCATAATTATGGCATTTGACCCATTACATGCAAAATATAACCCTATAATCAAACCCACTACCAATTATCGTGTAAAGAAAAAAAAAAGTTATCTACCTCCTATCATAAAGTAAACATATACTGCTAAAAGAACTCTGGACCCATAGCAAAAAAGTTAGTTTTAGCTCAAAAAGCAATTAATCATTGATCAAACATGAATGCTCACATTTGATGTGTTATGAAAGCTTAATGTTCAACATACACAATACAGAAGGGCATAAAAGAGATACTAATGCCACCAAGAAAACCATATGTGGTGACCGCCCGTGCCTTCCTAAGAATCTTCATTTTCATCTTCCATTGTCATGATAGCATCCTCAATGGTAAAAAAAACATTCTCACAGCAAACATGCGTCTCATACTAGTTTCCACTAAAACCAGTGCTGCTCTTACACTTCTGCTGGCATGCCTGGTTCCTTAATATTTGGATCTCAGCCTCTTTGTTATTACCTGATCACGGTGGCCACGAAGATAAAAAAGTCCAACTTCACCAAGAACATCCCATAAAACAATGTCATTGTTCTTTCTTCCGGATGAAAGTAATGATCATGTCTGTGGTGAATACCGCTGGATTGTCGGCAGCCCCTTTGTATTCAATGTAGAAACACACACTATGCGTTAATATGTTTTGGTGAAATACACTTTAATCAATCATAATGCCCTAATATGTTCTTCGACGCACTGATGCTTTAATATCTCCACTAATGCTATTAATAAGATGACCGTGAAAGTGGTAATAATATTAAAAGTCAGTAACAAAATTTCCAGTCGACCTATATGTCCAATTATAAAAACCTAGCTTTTGGCAAATGACTACCTTACTGACCAATGAGATCACACCATATATGTGATCAGAAGCATTAATTACATGATAAAAATTAATTTCGTAACTGATATTAGTTTCCTTTGAAGGGAATGCAGCTAACTAATATCCTATTTGACACAGAACGGTTCAGTAAGATATGGTGCTAGTTTGTCACAACTTCTGCTATTGGAATCCATAGCAACTGTCAGCCCAACTTGCTTGATGATCCTTTCAACCCATTCCCTAGCGACCCATCAAATAAGAACTTGTTCCCAAAAATCAACGAAGAATAAGTACATTTTAGCTTCCCTCCACAAATTTTTGAAAACCATTAGCAGCAGTTATTAATATTCTTCAACTTTAATAACTGTGGAAGTGCGCCTACTAGGATACAAACGATGCACAATAATAACCTCAAACGGTAGCACTTAAGTTCCATCCTCAAACGGAGTGCACTATTACCAAGCAAACCCACTGCAAACACTCAATGCAAAAATTAGTACACCCTCAATAACGATGTACAGTAGAAGTGGCCATTCTAATTTGTAAATAAAGGTTAAGTTATAAAGAATTATCTATTTGTGGCTTCTAAAATGAAACCGAATCAGATTATTATAAGACAACAATAAGGTAATTACCCTTTTTACGACCTGTAAAGCATCAGCTACTGAAATTTAGGTGGCGTTCTTTGGTTCTTGGTGGGGTCAAACCCTTATAAAAACACATCGTCTAAAGAAAACATGCCAGCTCCGTACATGATAAAACAGTACCTAAAAACTTCCTCTATAATTTATTCATGATTCTGCATACCTCTACTACAATCCTAAAAACTTCACCAACAGAGATGCTGCTTGCTTCTGCTGATTCGATAAAGATTCCAGACCTGTAACACAATATACATATATTACTGACATGGTGATATCACATATAAATTAAGGTTGATTTGTTCTGAAACCTCATTGCAGCACGAGCACAAAAAATGGAAGTGTTTCAGGCAGTAGGTGAGACACTCGTGTTTTCATTAAAAAGTGTCAAATAATTGTGGTGAAATCTCAACTGTACTAGTATTCGGTTTCTTCTTATTATTCTCGTTATCTTCTTCTACGTGCATACTAGTTAACCGTTTACACATAAGATGCATCAATTAATCCAAAATACATTAGTTGTGAAGATTAAACCGTTCTTACACATTATGTGCTGAGCGAACTAAGAATTTCCATTGTTGATCAGCAACAAGTAAACCGACTTATGCACTTCCAATGCCAGATCTTTTTGTTAAAGGTTTATAAGAGAATAAGTATGGATTGGTAGGCCACAACCTGACATACATAGTAAAGGGCGGTTTGCTCAGCGAGCAAGTAATATAACTCTAGAGTAAGTACATAGAGAGACAAGTATTCAGTTACTTAAACCAAGAAATTGCAGCGGTAAAATGAAATCCTGGACCTGAACTTTGCCAATAAAGGCGGAAAATTCTGAATTGTTTTTCACAGTCACAATATAAATACTCAAGAGCCCAATAGTACTCATTGATGCCCTAATCTTTTTAGCTAAATGTGGCAATTTTGACCCATTTACACTTCTATTATGGGTAACATTATTTTTTGAGTCATATAAAGGTACCAACTTTCACAAAGATTTAAAGTAACCCAATATATCAGCCAAACCCAGGTGACCCCTACCATACAAAAATCTAACAAACGAAACAATCAGAAGCATATGAAGCAAAAACATCTCCAATATCCATATAACTACACACACATGGCCTACATACGCTTAAGAATTAAACTAAATAGATGCCCTACATCATTTCAAAGCCCTAACATTAAACAAACAAATTCCCTAACATTAACAAAGAGATGCCTTAACTCCTATTTAAAGAACATTCCTATTTAAAACATCAGGGCTGTCACTCACATGAACCACATTCCTATTTAAAGAACACACACATCAGAGTTTAATTTACAGAAGAGCGGCATTAAAAGATGAACGAATCAAAAGAACCACATTCCTATCAAAATTATCAAACTCAAAACTATCAAAGAATTACTGAAACTCAACACCTATTCCCGATTTGAGAACCCGCAAGATCTCCTACTAATCGTTGAGGTCAGCTATGAAAGCAATGAACTTACTTGCTGATGCAGACAACATCACTTCAGTATAAACGTGTTCAAGGTCCAAAAACAATCCGCCTGTCTAATTTTCTAAAGCAGTAAAAAGTACATGTTAAAAATAATAAAAAGCACGTACAAGAACATTACATAAATATCTATTTACCAGGTTAACATTAACCAGTCAATTTGTATAAAATGCATACAAATAATCATTAAAACTTTATTACAACGAATGACTCCTCTGACAATATGTTGCAAAAATCTAAGCTAGAATTATAACCAAGGCCTTCGCTTTAGAATATGCAAGGTATTTCAATTATTCATGAACAATCGTCTAACAACATAAAGCAGTAAACTCCAAAGGCAACATAAAAATCTAAGCTAGAATTATAAGCCAAGGCCTTCGCTTTAGATGCCCTAACGAAAGTCAAAACAATGCCCATGCATTAATCAAACAAATGCCCTTAACTATAACAAACATATTGCCCTAACTATAACAAACCGAATGCCCTATGCACAAATCAAGCAGATGTCCCTACTAATCAAACAGATGCCCTACCTAATCAAACAGATGCCTAACGGTATTCATTATTTGTCTTTTTTTAGTTGAATTCATATTATTACTTTAAGGAAAAAATTACATGTTTTATCGTCACTATGGTTTTATACGCAAACATCACTTTGCCCAATTTTCGATTTTAATTACACTAGGCTTCCCAAATTTGAACTAGTAACCGCTGGTCGTCCCCTTTTTGGAATGGTGCGTTAACGTTTTACTCGTAAGTCGTAAATTATTAAAAGGGTATTTTGGTCTTTTTGCTCCAGTCACCACCATAGGGACGAAACGTGTAATTTTTTCTTAATTTTTTTTATATCACTTTATTAAGAAACTCAAGAGATTTACAATAAATTAGAGGGGAGCCGAGATACTATCTGGGCCCCCCTAATTTATTATTATTATTATTATTATTATTATTATTATTATTTCTTATTTTAAAAAAATTTAAATTTTTTTATTTCGGTTTCAGTTTACGAGCAATAATAAAAAAAATTTAAAAGTTTTAAATTTTTTTACTTAGGTTTCAGTTCGAGCAATTTTTAAAATTTTTTAAAAAACACCGCGACTTATTATTTTTCTTCTCGTAAACTGAAACAGAAAATAAAATTGCTCGTAAACCGAAACCGAACTAAAAAAATTTGAAATTTTAATTTTTTTTATTATTGCTCATAAACTGAAACCGAATTAAAAAAAATTAAACTTTTTTTTATTATTGCTCGTAAACTGAAACCGAAATAAAAAAAATAATTTTTTTTATTATTGCTAGTAAACTAAAACCAAAATTAAAAAAAATAATTTTTTTTTATTATTGCTAGTAAACTAAAACCAAAATAAATAAATAAATTTAAAGATTTTTTTTATTATTGCTCGTAAACTGAAACCAAAATAAAAAAAATTTAAAATTTTGTTTTTATTATTGCTCGTAAACTGAAACCGAAATAAAAAAATTAAAATTTTTTTTAAAGATTTTTTATTATTGCTCGTAAACTGAAACCGAAATAAAAAAAATATAAATTTTTGTTTTAAAATTCTTTTATAGAAAAGAAAATTAAATTTTTTTTTAAAATTTGATTCGTAAATTATTTTAATTATGCGTCCGGTAATAATAAAAATAAAGAAAAAAAAATTCGTCGTTTTTTTTAAAGTTGACATTGTATAAAAAATTACACGTTTCGTCGCGAGCATTCATTTTAATTTACACTAGTCGTCCCTAATTTTTGAAACTGGTAACGCGACACGTCTTCTATATGTGATGGTCGTTAACTTTTTCAACCTTAAAGTCTAATTATTAAAAGGGTATTTTGGTCTTTTTGCTTCTGTCACCACCATAGGGACGAAACGTGTAATTTTTTATACGAATCAACTTAAAAAAAGACCGAATTTTTTTTTCTTATTATTATTATTACGAGCAATAATTAAAAAAAATTATACGAATCAAATTAAAAAAAATAATTTCTTTTTTATAAAAAGAATTTTAAAACAAAATTTATATTTTTTTTTATTTCGGTTTCAGGGTTGTACGAGAATAATAAAAAAATCTTTAAAAAAATTTAATTTTTTTTTATTTCCGGTTCTGCACACAGTTTACAAACAATAATTAAAAACATAATTTTTTAAATTTGTTTTTTATTTGTGGTTTCAGTTTACGAGCAATAATAAAAAAAAAAACCTGTAATTTTTTTTATTTTGTGTTACAGATACTAGCAATAATAAACAAAATAAATTATTATTTCTTTCGTGTTTCATGTTTACATACAATAATAAAAAAAAAAAAATATCTGGTAATATACATTTACGATCATAAAAAAAAAAAGTTTAAATTTATTTTTAATCGTGATCATTTATTGATCATAAATGAAAAAAAATTAAAATTTCAAATTTATTTAGTTCGTTTTTTCGGGTTTTACGACAATTTTTATTTTCTTGTTATCAGTTTACGAGAAGAAAAATAATAATTCGCGGGTTTTTTTTTAAAAAAATTATTATATTAAAAAAAAAAATTGCTCAACAGAAACCTAAGTAAAAAAATATAAAACCTTAAAAATTTTATTTATTGCGTCGTAACCTAGAAACCGAAATAAAAAAAAATTTAAAATTTTTTAAAATAAGAAATAATAATAATAATAAATAATAATAATAATAATAAATTTTAGGGTGCCCAGATAGTATCTCGGCTCCCCTTCTAATTTATTGGTAAATCCTCTTGCGTTTCATAATAAATTGATATAAAAAAAATAAGAAAAAATTACAACAAACGTTTTCGGTCCCTATGGAGGTGACTGGAGCAAAAATACCAAAATACCCTTTTAATAATTAGACTTAACGAGAAAAGTTGACCATCCAAAATAGGGACGGCCAGCGTTACCAGTTTCAAAATTAGGGACGCCTAGTGTAATTAAAATTGAATAGGACGAACTTGAATGTTTGGTATAAACCATAAGGACAAACAAGAATTTTTTTCTTAAAGTAATAATATAATTCCAAACTAAAAAAGCATAATAGATTACAGTTAGGGCAATCTGTTAGATATAGTTTAGGCATCTGTTGATATAGTTAAGGCATCTGCTTGATTTTGTGCAAGGGGCATCTGTGTTGTTATAGTTAGGGCAAAAGTTTGTTATAGGTTGGGCATTTGTTTGATTAATGAAGTGCATCTGTATGACAAAGTTAGGGCATCAAAGCAAAGGCCTTGTCTTATAATTCTACTTTAGATTTTATGTTGCCTTTGGATTTTCCAAAACCGATCGAACAAAACCCTTTAAGGGTTTTCGGTTTTCTTTTCTCCCTTGCAACGATTTTCGGTAAAACCTTCTTAAGGTTTTTAGTGCGATTTGAGTTCCCACAAGATCGATTGATCTTCAACTTGCATAAAGGGTTTCGGTTTACTAGTTCTCCAAGTCGACAACAATTTGAAACCAACTTAGGGTTTCAGTTTCTTGATTTTCGGTTCAAACCAATTTTGATAAAACCCTAATTAAGGTTTACCGAATTCGGTACAAGCTATTAGGGTTGTTGGCTGATTTTCGGTAAAAGACAACGTGGGTTTGTTTGAGATCTTAAATTCAAGAAACAAGATGCAACACAATGTGTTTGAGAGATGTGAAGTAACGACTAGCATCGTGACGTGCTTGTTTGACGTGTTGTGTGAGCAACCGTAGAGGTGATAACTTAATAACTAAGTTAACAAGATCAAGATTCTCGTTTAATTGACTTTTGTCATCAAACAAAGGTTAGTGTTGCTTTCTTTATTTGTGTGTTAATTCTTACTATCAAACTAGATTCAATCCGCTACGTACTCGTAGTAAACATGGTTTACTAGTTGTAAAATCCCAACAGAAAGCTGATGTGGCGCTGACGTGTCAGGTGAGTTTTGGGCCCTTATACCATGCAGCCTAAGAGAACAAGGTATGGGGAGAGCAAATAACACGTTATTTGTATGACACCTTAGCGCCATTCACTCACAATAAAAAAAAACAATGGCACAAGTTTACGGGAAGACTAAGGAACGAATGGCTAAATGAGGTGGTAAGGTATGTCATGCCAGTGGCGTGCCATCGGTACCAAAAAATCCCAATGCCTTGCAAATGGCTTGCCTCACCAAGCTCTCTAATATTCATCCACTTGGTTAAAAAATCTTTTAAATAAAAATAAGTAATTTATTCGAGTTCATCACATTGCTCTCAATCATTCTTGCTTGAGTTTGTTGTAACAAATAATAAAGAGCAAACTAACTAATTAACGGTTGCTGAAGCTGTCATCTGGTAAAACCGTAAAAACGAGAACGAAAAAGAAGTAATTATTCTTTTAACTTTGCGTTGAAAGAGTATCAGACGTATATAAAGTTACTCGATATTTCAGGGAATCGGCTTTGCACATACATGAATAAGGATCCTCTCGTATTCATTTTGAACATGAGGGGTCATGTTCAAGTTTATGTGAGTGAAGATTTGAAATTAAATAAAACAAAAGTATTATAATGATGACCCACTTTTTTTTCTCCTCACAACATAATCAACATTTCCTCTCATGTTCATTTTGAACATGAGATGATCTTTTTCTCACATAATTCTTTTTATTGTGATACTCCATAAAGCATTTTATTTATATATTTTTTGTTTAGTGACTTAATAACCCTGTAGAGTATCTTAATATTTTTATAGGATGAAAATGACTAGGTAGGTCAAAACGTGTTAATCTAACCTTTTTCTTTCCACCATGTACAATTGTCAATCAATCAAAATCATATTTGGTTAACAACTCCTAAAGTACTTTGTACTTCTTTCTTTTTTCTATATGACGGTTAACGTTTTCTTTATAAATACATTGAGATTGGTTCTGGTTTGTAAGAGAAATATTCGTGAAGAAGATGCTCATGTCGAGGGTATAATGGTCACGATGTGGCTAAATAAATTTGTTTATACATTTTTGGATTTTGATCATACATAAACTAGCTGGTGTTTGATAACGAGTTTTGAAATCCGCGCTTCGCGACGAGGAGTTTATTAGTTGACCATAAAAGATTCTTAAAGGTATCTAGATTGGATTGCGTTAGTGGGCCGGGTTAAAAAAACGTTTTGTAACCGAGCTACACATATAGGCCAAGCGTGAGCACAAGCTATAGCCCAATCATGGGTTCAAGCCTAAGCGCGTAACACGAGCCCAAGCCCAAGCCCAAGCGGCTAAGTGCCCGACTATTATACTGTATCGGTAATTTTAGTGTGAGGCAATTTCATATATACTCTTCTTAAAGATGGAAATTTCACTAAATGGAGTACTAGAATCATTTTAGTGGTATTAGTAAGCGTATAACTATATGTTTTTGGACCAAAATCAAATCTTTTTTGAATTTTAAACCAAAAGTGAAAACGCACCAAACCATAAGGACCAAAAATGTACTTAACTCTAACTAAAACATCATTCCCAACAAAAATATAATAACATGTTATTCGTACCTATGGGTCGTAAAAAAATACGACACTCACTAACAATAAAAAAACAAACACAATGGCACAAGTTATTGGATGGCTAAAGGACGAATGGCTAAATAAGATGGTTATGTTTATGGGCATGGCTAATGGCGTGCGTCATTAGTTACCAAAAAAATCTCCAATGTGCGCGCTCTCTCGGAGCACTTGTCACACTGAAATTCTAGGAAAAAGATCCTCTAAAGTTATAGTCAAACATGATTGATCATGTTAAATTTATTGTGAGTGGAAATAAATAAGTGGGCCCATGTTTTTTATTAAAAGAAAAAGTTTTATGCAATTAACTGATTTTCATCCAAACCTTTGGTAAAAAAAAACTGTTAATTTATTTGAGTTCATCACAATGCTCTTAATCACTCTTGAGTTTGTTATAACAAATAATAAAGAGAAAACTAAGTAATTAACAGTTGTTAAATCTGTTATCGGGTAAAAATAAGAACGAAAAAGTAGTAATTATTCTTTTAACTGTGTGTTGAAGGAGTATCAGACGAATAAAAAATTACTTGTATATTTCAGGGAATCGTTTTGCACGTAATTCTTTTCTTTTGATACTTCATTTCATGCATTTTGTTATTGCCTAAAATTTGTGCAAATAAAGACGCGTCACCACCACCTCACGGCCCCATGAAAGTCACCCGCTAGCATGCGTGATGGTGAGAATCCAACACATTATGGTGGTATGTACCACCGAACAAAAACCAACAATAGTAGGGGTGTTTTTATTCTCTCGGATTTGTAATTGTGTTGGTATATTTTTTTTGAACAGCAGCTTTATTAAACGACTAGTAAGGAGCTAGAATTAGACAATTACAAGATACGGGTTTTTGAGCCAATCGATCCATTTGAACGAGGCTTTACATCTAAACTTACACCAATAATAAGAATTAGAAACAATGTTATCAAAAATCCTCGCCTGTGAAGGAGTATCCTTCTCGAAAAGAATCTTGTTACGGAACATCCAAACTGACCACCATAAACAATTGAAGATGCCTTCGAACACCGCTTTGAGATTTGCCTGAAGCCTAAGAGATACCAACCAAGTGTACCATTCCTCATAAGAAGATAACATAACAGTAATCCACATCTCCACCATGACGATATTTCCGATGCCAACTGTTTAACCTATTACATTGGAAAAAAATATGACAAGAAGATTCCGCCCCACTGTTACAAATAGGGCAAACTATCGAGTCAATTTCAATACCGCGACGAGATATATTCATTCTAGTGGGCAGGCCATCCATTTTTATTTTTCAAGCCATGATGTTCACCTTAAGAGGCACAGATTTAACCCATCTCGTAGCCGAGTGAATAACAGGAAAACAATTAGCATCAATCACTTGCCGAATAGGATTTCACCGAACACTCCCATTGAATTTTCAAGCGACCAAACGTACCTGTCAACACAGATGAGAGGGAATATCGTTGCTAACCCCCCAAAACTGGAAAGATTGTCGTGTTGATTTTCTTCCACACACTTCTCGTGTGAGACGACGAAAGGAGTTAACTTAACTGTAATCAATCAGTTTTCGTGTGAATAGTTACATTCTGATGCCTCTCAACGCGTTACAGACGAGGGAAACATCTTCAGAATGCCTTATTATGTCATTTGTCTTTCAAAAACTAGTATTGTCTTCCACTCTTATCTTGATCTAAATATAATCAAATGTTGAACACCTTGATTCTGTAACATCTTCACTTCCTCGCTTCAATAGCAGTGTCAAGTAGATCGTAAACCAATTTCACATCAGCGAGACAACCCCCATCAGGACCATGAATGGCTCTTTAATCACTCTAGACCATAACAAGAGATTTATGTGCAAAAATTCGCAAACCACATTTGACACTAAGCCTCTATTTAAGCGCATAAAGACTGGAAACCCCAAACCCCCTCTTGCTTTAGCTGTTGAGAACTTTGTTCCAATTCACACCATGTATGCTTTTTTACTTCTAGGATCGTGAACCATGAAAAAAAAATGACTACCGGAATGGATTTAGCAAATGGAAGACACCTTGGAATGGACTTGATATATAGACATATGGAAGATCAGGCTCCGTATCTATTCGGAGAACATCTGCGTCCGTTCAACACGATTGTCGCGGACCCTTGCCAGACAAGGGACCCACTCTGGCCAATACTAAAGTAACCGAAATACTAGGAAACCCTAGTACTAGACACCTATAAATAGGGTTCACAATACACCCCAAAAGGTACATAGTTATTCTTATTCTCTCTGACACATACTCTGACAATATGAATACTTGCTCTCACGCCGGAGTCTAATCGTGGGGTTCGTCCCCACGGTAAGGCTAACGGTTTACTTTTAATTGTGCAGAAAATCATCACTTCTCTTGCTCTAGTACAAGATCAAGCATTCAAGTCATTTGGAGGTTCGACCCGACAAAGGACTTCGACACCTTACTAAACCCGACACGAATTTTGTACTAACACCAACAATAGTAGGGGTGTTTTTATTCTCTCTGATTTGTAAGTGTGTCGGTATATTGTGGGATACGTTTCAATAAAGTAATTTATTTTATATTTTTTTGTTTAGTGACGGGTTTAATCACCGTGTAGAGTATCTTTTTTTTAGAACGACAAATTATATTAAGAAACTAGCAAGGCGTTAGAAAAATTACAAAGATAAGGATCTAGGACATTTCATCCAAAAGATCCAATCAAAATTATATTAAGAAACCGTGTAGAGTATCTTACGAGTATATTTTTATAGGATGAAAATGACTAGGTAAGTCAAAACCTATTAATCTAGCTTTTTCTTTTCACCATGTACAATTGTCCATCAATCAATCATCATCTTTGGTTAACAAACTCCTAAATTACTTTGTGCTTCTTTATAATTACATTGAGATTGACAAACGTTGTAAACGAGGCATAGGACTAATAATTAGGGGTAGGTTATAAGGACTTCTCTAAAAAGCCGTTTGTACCTCCTTTGATTTTTTTTTTGATTTTTTTATTTTATAATTTTTTTATATTATAAAACTGTGAAACGCAGAATGCGGAACAAAAATTATAAAGTTTAACAAGTAAAAAGTATTAAACTGTCAAAAACTACGGAACAAAAACTGATAAAAAACTGTGTTGCACTGTAAACTGGGAGAAAAAACATGTTTTTTTTTACTTTTTTTATACTTTTCATGTACTATTTAGCGGGGCAGGAGGTACCAATAGTAGCACCCTAATCAATATTGTATCCATTAGTCGCTGTTAATAATAGTAACTCATGTTCTATATCTCATGCGAACAACGGTTAGATTTTTGTGGGTTTTTATGGTCTTTTGTTGAAACTTGGATTTTGAATTCTTGTTTCATAATTTTTCTCTCAAGTATAAAGTTATAACAGAACAACATTAGTTGGTTCTGGTTTGTAAAAGGAATATTCGTGAAGAAGATGCTCATGTCGAGGGTATAATGGTCACGATGTGCCTAAATAAATTTGTTTATACATTTTTTGATTTTACCTGTTATTTTATATCCAATTTATTAACTTTTTTCAATCTAATAACTTTTTTTATAACTTTTTTCACAAACCCTAAACCCCCAAATTAATTCAATTTCAATCTCCGATCACGTCAACCACCATATAACAACTACTTTTATTTCTTAATCAATTACATTCAATTCAACAACGATGTCAGAATCAAACAACAATGAACCTCAACAAAAACCAGAACAACAAGCTTGTAATATCAAAAGGTTCAAGATTTTGATTTAGGGTTCGTGGACCTTCTCGGAAGTCCCCTGAATAGTGGATTTTATTCTCTTTTTATTCCCCTCCATAGGTAGGTGAGTGTTGTTCTTTCAGCGGTGTTTGGCCGTGCCCAATTTTAAGGTTTTTAATTGTTGCATCCAGTGGAACGGCGGGGTCGCGATGGGGTTTCACGTTGTTGCACATATAAGCGTCTCCCATTGTCTTCGGAGGAAATGCGGAGGGGAGCCTTGCAGAGGAGGCTCTTATCCACAGATTGTGAAATGTTTAATTTTCATGGAAGGCTTTAAAGGCCCTAGATCATGGGTTTGTGTGGGGTGTGTATGTGTGTTACATGCTACTCAGCCGGCATGTCCATCCATACTGTATGGGAATTGACCCGGTTCAAGAGGGTGGCGGGGGAATTGGAGGATTACAATAGTTATGATCGTTAGGCCACAGGTAAAGTGAGGAAATGGTTTTGACCTATGGAGTGTGGTTTGGAATAGAGTTCTCCTTTGACCTTTTATTTTTCCCTAACCTATCACGACGGTAAGAAGCATCCCTCATAGTTTTGTCGAATGCGTTTTCTCATTTTTAGTCGTGCTGCTGCTGGGGGTAAAGTGGCGGCTTATCACACCGACGTCTAAAGAGGAGCGGGGTATAAACTTTTGTTGTTTTACCACGTGAACGTTGCGTTGTTTCAGGCCTTCTAACCTACAGAGCGCAGTACTGGTAACAGGAATCATATTCAATGACCATAGTATTCAACGATCGATCTGGCAGCTTGGGGTGGGGATGGGTTTATTGAACTTATTCCATCGCTTTTTGCCCTACCTTTGAGGGTGGTATCGGGGAAGGATGACCGTGTATCTGGGTTTGATAGCTCAACTGTGGGCACCAATGTTAAACAATGATTCGGAAAGTATCGGATTGGCAGGCTTCACATGCTGCTGGTTCAATGTTTTTATCTCTTCAGGGTTGCCACCATAGCGTACGGATACTTATGACAGCTGTTTTTTGGCTAAGCACCCATACTGCCCCCTCCCGTTACTCCTGGTTCAATGCCCAAGGAGCCTCCTCATACTGTGGATTGTGAAGCGGTTCTTGGGTGTTATCAATCTTTCCCCAAAGGGACGGTCTTATGTTCCGATGATGGAAGCCCAACACATTTTAGATGCGATTATGTGGGGATGGGGTAAAGAGAAAACTAAGTAATTAACAGTTTATCGGGTAAAAATAAGAACGAAAAAGTAGTAATTATTCTTTGAACTGTGTATTGAAGGAGTATCAGACGAATAAAAAATTACTTGTATATTTCAGGGAATCGTTTTGCACGTAATTCTTTTCTTTTGATACTTCATTTCATGCATTTTGTAATGCACTCAAAATGTGCAAATAAAGACGCGTCACCACCACCTCACGGCCCCATGAAAGTCACCCGCTAGCATGCGTGATGGTGAGAATCCAACACATTACGGTGGTATGTACCATGAAAGTCACCCGCTAGCATGCTCGCATAAACTATTAACTTGATTTCAAGTACGATAATGATAAAGGTTGTTGATGTATATCAAGGGTAAGGACCTTGAATGTTTTCTATAGTGACAGGAATCCATTCGTCACCATACGGTTGCAATGGTTCAATAGATATGGTTGTTTGCGTTAGTGACAGAATTTGGTCGTCGCAGATAGACATATGCCTTCAAAGGGCTACAGTTAGTGACAGTTTTAATTGTCACAAATTCGTTGCTAAAAGTACTTTGAAGGCTTGTGACCATTTCTTAAAAGGTGTGACTTTTCATCAAGAGTCACAACCTTTCCCTACAACCATCATTAAGTTTATGTATACATATAAACACAATTTGGTCTTCTAAGATGAACATCTTCATATCAATAACAAACACAACAAATTATTCAATGTTTTGCTCTTTTTCTTGTGCCTAGAATTAGAGTGTATTCTTGTCTTATCCCTATACGAATTTCGTGTAACCCAATGCACCAAATAGGGTCGAAATATTGTATCAGGAAAGTGGACTTTTACACGATTCAAGAATTTATCCGGCAATCTTTGATTATCGAGACCCTAAATACCAACACAATCTCCACTAAAAATACACAAGAAATGACACAGAGACCCGCAAACAAGATTTAGGGACCCGCAAACAGTACTCAAGGACCCACAATTATAGCACACAAATGTAGCCAATTAGCTACAATAAATTGTAGCTAATATTTCCCCCTTTTTTAATACTGTACACTTTTAACATATTACTTTTATATGAATTTTTTTAAGGATTTTGTCATAGTGAAAAATTGATGTGAAAAAATATAATATGGTCGTTTCGTAAGTGAATATTGATAAGAGTTTTAGATCTTTACGTGCATATGTCTGAGAAGTAACATTTGTCAATAATTATTAGTATCCTTCAAAATTATTGTCACCAGGCAGAAGAAAACATATAATTTAAAAAATATGTGTGTGAATACTGATAAAAGTTTTCCTTATTTTTTTTGTGGGTTTTTAGACAGAGAAGTTAGTAAATGGGCTTTTCCGAATTGCCTTGCAAAATTATGCTTCACATTTTCATAAAAAAAAAGTGTTTGTGAGTCACGTGAGAAAAGACATAATTGTCCCTGCGTTTATAATTATTTTCATACAATTAGTTATTTGTGAAAAGAGGCTTTAATGTACGTTCTTTAATGATCAAATAGATTGGATAGTAGAGCATTAGTGATCTTTAATGTACACTCTTTAATTATGTAAATAAAATTTTTAATTTAGTTTTTTAAGCCCACTTGAAGATTAATAAACAGCATGTCATTCACAATAGCATAAAACACGTAACTCATAAAAACCGATGTTTAAATCTTGAAACCCTTGCGCTCATTCCATTTTCAATCTTCCGAGTGCTTGAAAGCTAACAAGTATTGCACCTTTTAAAAGGCTAAAACATCACTACATCACAATCACATCAGCAAATAATCCTGAAACATGAGAAAAGTATGTAGACATAACAACATGAGTAGACTTGATCATCCCCTCCTGTTGTTGTTTCTTCCTGTGGGAGCTGGAACCTTAGGCTGGGCCTGTTTAATTTATACACACAATGTTAAAAAAAAAAAAACATATGCAAATGGGAAATAGGATAAATCACCAGATTCTAATCTAAAAGGTTGATTTAAACAAGATTCAAAGTAATTTGAATCAACAAAGTTCCATAAAGTCATACTAGTCAGCTTATGAAACTGTATTTCTCTGTATAGGTGTATCAATAATTCCTTAAACTCACACTAGTCAGCTTATGTACCATCTACGTTGACCTTAATCTTATGAAACAAAAGGAGCGAATGAAATATATATGTATTCTCTCTTGAATATCATCCTGGACATGCTATTAATTCACATTCTGTACACCAAAGTGTATTCATGTTTGCATTAATCTAACGAAATTATACTCCATATAAAATTACTTGTATTACTAGGATGACATAAAACCAAAACAATATAAACAATATAAATAGTAAAAGAACTATCATCTCGAATAATGCTCAGAAACTAGTATTGACTAATAATCGTTGTTTTAGGTAATATAAACTACTTTTTGGGATAATATAAACCAAGGTTACTACTCAAACTTTTTGCGTTTAGTCAACTTAGGGGGTGTTTGTTTAAGCTTATATAACGAGGCTTATGTGATTTCGGCTCATGATTGATAAGCTTTTATTCCGGCTTATATTGAAACTTGTTAGCTTATATAAGCTTATTACGACACAATAGCTTATATAAGCCGGGAAAAAAGATGAGCAAAAAATCACATAAGCCTCGCTATATAAGCTTTAACTAGTTGCTATATATCCATGTAATAACTAATTCTATAACAAACATAAGCCAATCTTAATTAAATCCATTAATCAACAATTATACATATATAACTTCACTTAATCATCTATTAAAAACAATAGCAATCTTCAGCAACAATAAAACAGTACATATCTAGCAAAAGTATTATTCAATAGCGTATATAACAGATTCAAGTAACAATAACGCTAACTACACAAATCATAAAGTGGAAAGATACATAAATGCAGTACGAAAACCTAAAATTCTAGTTTACACACTCTAATTCATGTATCGAGAATCAGTAATGCAGAAACGATGAAATTGTTGGAATTAGTAGACATAAAGACCATATTAACTATTAATAAATACGAGTATACAGCGGAATATAAACACGTATGATCTTCATATAGTCATATAATTAACATAACAAGAAAATAAAAGAAAACGTGTACCTTTTAGCAATTCTTCAATCAAGAAACAATAAAGATCAAAGTATGACCTCTCTACGGATTTGTACACAATACGTTCTTAGCAATAGAGTATGCTAGTACTAATAGTGTTAAACAATCTCCTTTGGAAAACCTTGAATCAAATCAACACAAGAAACTATGTTTGTTGTTTCCTTGCCGTCGAACAAAGCAAAACCGAACACCCCTATAAATGGTTTCGGTCGATCAAGCACAAAGAGAAAGAAAGAGAGATTTAGGGATATATTCAACTAATGAATCCTTAATCTCTATTTATAACCTTCTCAATACTTGGTCAACAAGCAAAAGCCCACCTCCTTTGGGTTGGGTTTATTCGGCCGGTTAGAGCAAAAGGGAAGGGGCATAGCCCACTTTCCTTTTTCCCGATTTTCTTTTAAAGTCCTTATTGTTTAACATTTAATTAATTATATCAAAATATATTTAATTAACTATTACCAACGAATTACGTGTGCATCTCTATAGGCTCAAAACGAGACCGGACATATATTATTTATATGTACATTCCTTCAGCTCCCACTTGGACATGTAGAATAATATAATATAATAACATTGGTTAGCGTCTAGCAACACGCCAATGCTCCCGGAAACCTTTGAGTGTAGTTTCCCAAAATACATTTAAATAATTAATCATTTACAATCCTTTTGTTTCACAAATGCTATGTTAAAATAGATATGGATCGTTGTCATTCTATTTTAATGATTCTGTTTCTCGTATTACATAATTAAATCAAGATTACCAATCTAATCGGGACAAATCCAGATTACCATTGGGTCTGGCCAGACACACATCTGATTAATTACACGAGGGGCCCAGTGGCATTATTATTTCAATCCTGTGGAACGAACAAATTCTATCTTGACCACAAGTATCTTATCATATATTTCAGAATACTCATGAATATAGTCTTTATGGCTACCTTGTTACGGGTAGTGTTAGATGTATATCAAAAAGTACCATCCACATACATAAAACTAACTTGTATCTCAAGTCTAAGGATTTAGTAACGTAAATCATTTACATGTTTCACTTGATGACGACGATCCATAATGTGAGTGACTTGTGTTGGAAAAGTCCGACATGCAAATCTATTGAATATCGTGTGAGATGGAGAACCATTCTTTAAATATTCTACGTATATAACCAAACACTCAAATATGTCTTAATTCAATTATATTCTCATATAATTGATTGACATAGACTATTTAGAATAATATTTATTCATAGATTAAACATGCAAAAATAGGACCAATGATTATAATAAAAACAAATCATATCAAATACTTCAATTCATAAAATAACATTGTTTAACAATATCCTTTATCCAAATACTAAATAGATCAAATGCATGATAATTCTAGTTGACGAATCATGCCTCAAGATACGACTATCGTACTTGTTGACAAGGCATATATTTCATTAACTAGTTTTGATCTTTCGAAATTTTGAGAATACTTATTTCAAGAATTCAATAAATGAAGTTCTTGAATATCTATGATGAATGTTTGTTAGTATATATTCAACATCTTGACACACTATATCTTATAAGGTGTGTGACATCAACTATTGACAACAATCATCTTTCACAGCTTCCAAAAGTGTAAAACATTCTTATTCTTTAATGTATAATGCAACTATGCTCTCAGTTGAGCACAACTAGTTCACATGGTCATCATAAAAAATGAAATCATACCATGACTAGTATTGAGTATCATCTCAATTAGATTTAGCATCTGTGTATACAAAAGAACCCCATGCTTTTAAAATCCGTAAACAATGAATATTCTCTTAATAATGTTTGGCACCTCATGAACTACAAGTTCATTGGTTATTCTAATACCACAATAAATTATTGCAATATATATTCTTAGATTTTCATTACTATGGACAAATTCATAATCTAAGAAGATTTCCATAACCAAAGATATTTTATTAATATATTAAATTCAATGATTATCTAATAACTTTTGATTAAATATACCAATGTTGTCAAATCATTTTGCATTCTGCATGATACAACTATTCCTATACACAATATACATAATGAATCTTTTAGTTTGACTTAAGATTTCATTCATGTTCTATCTTATCAAAAGATATGCATCCATTAAGACTTTCTAAATGGTATGTCAAATTGTGTTAGATTTATATACCGCATATGTTCATAGCAATAAACATATTATTTCAAGGTTGTACATTCAATTTCTTAAATCTTTCAGGTAAAGGAAACCTGAACATAATACTCCCACTAGCTTTTAGAAATACTCAGGATTTATCTTAATTATAATTAAATTCAAATCAAGTAAATGATTTAATAATAAACTTAAGATTATCCTTCTAGATGCTTACAATAATCCATACTTGGATTCTTGCCATTTGTACACTTCATAAAGATTTTATAAATTCATAAACTCCTTTGATTACTAACCGTCCTCGCAATAGTAATCATTCAAGGAAGAGTTTAAATTCTATTGCCATATTTCATCTATATGAACTCTAGTATGACAATCAACCATCTTTATATACTTAATGTGCATTGAAAGAATATTTAATCACAATCAATTGCTTGAGTATGATTAAAATCCTATCTTAATACATGCATTAAATATGTATACAACATTGTCCATATGAGTTTGATACCTAGAACATTACCACTTAGGTTTTTCTTCTCTTTGAGAAAACTCATTATAACTTCACAGTCTAAACGTATAAGTTAAAGATCAATCAAATTTCAAAATTGATTATCTTGTGGACAGCATCTTAACATTCATAGCTTGAGTCTTTGTCAAATTCAAAATTCAACAATGTATATTAATGGTTACACCATGATACCGAATTCAAAATTCAATAATGCATCTTTAATAGGTTCACCATGATCCTGTGACTCATATTCCTCAATGTTTGTATAACATTTATCAATCAAGTATTTGAGGTATCCTTGCGGATCTATGAACAAGTATTATATCATTATGAGGTTTAACATTTAAAGCCTCGATATGATATTCACTAGTGTGTTTAAGAAGGTTATGTATTTTGTATTTTTTTTTATCCTTTTAAGATCTAAAAACGCTCCCACTTGCTTTTTGTAATTTTAGACACTTCTATAATTACTTAGCATGTAGAGGGACATTACAAGATACATTGACAGTTCCTGAGTTTAGTTTGTTAATATCATTCTTCATAAGACTTTTAACAAATTTAGAACTTCAATTTCTTAAGACTTAATGTGAGTCATCACATTCCATAATGATGGTGTCTTATTAACCTTCTAGGTTGGAGTTTTATTGAGTATATTCAAGACATACTCAATTTTCAAACCTTGACAGATTTTGGAGGTAAAATATTTAAGTTATCTATATCAAATAATTCCAAAGAATTTGATTCAAAACTCTAGACATACCATGAAAATGTGGTATTCTATGAGTAATTTTATTGTGAGACATTATCACAATCTTTTAAATAACTTAATATTCTTTAGGTTACATACTAATCAATTGTGTCATACCAAATTGAATATATAGTATTTAAAAAACCTATTTGCATGCAATAATGTATATGGCTTTAACTAGTTCAAGAACTCTATGTAAATATCTTTTCAAGAGATATAACATGTTAACTATACATTATTTTGCCTTTGAACAATTCAAGGACTTTTGTTCATGTCATAGCCAGAACATATAACTTACTTTATGTTATAAGTCTTTCAGCATTTAAAGGACTTCATGTTTATTAATTTACAATAAACATAAACATATTTAACTAAAGTAATTCTGAACGTCAACTCTTGGCTTCAGTAGTAATTTCAAGTTAATCAAGATTACTTCATTATTTGGGACATTCCAAGAGCACATAAACCTTTTACTTGAAGTAGTCTTTAAATCGAGATTACTTCATTATTTTGGACATTCCAAAAACACATAAACATTTTACTTGAAGTAGTCTTTATTTCATATCTTGACATATGTTCTAAATAGGGCAATAAGTCCTAGTAGAATATTAGTTTCTTACCTTACGGTGAAGACAAACATTTAATCATATTGTTCTTGTCATGTGTTGTACCTTGCACACAATAAAGATTTCTCCCACTTGTGCATGGCACAACATCATACATGTAGTCAAACAACACGACGTTCGTTTGTTTATATGTACAATATGATAGTGTCACAGATACTAGCGTTACAAGTAGATATAGAACCATGTTGTTTAATAAGAAATAGTGCACGACTATCCTTAAAACCATGAGTGTCTATAGTTGGAAAATTATATATTATCTCAAGACAAGCGAGATATAATCTGGGTTACTACCAAGATTATAAACCTTGTAGCTCCCACTGAATTAGACAATATTACATTAATGTCTTGTTCAGAAATAAGTCACGATGCTACTACTGGATTTGACAACATTGCAAGTGTTCCATAACCAGTGAAAACAAATAATGATCTATTTATTTTCCAACTTTCTTTGAAATCTTGATTAGTAATAATTACTTGGATTTCCAAAGTTCTACTATGTAGATAAGGGACTATCCATCAGTGCTATTTATTAACTTGAAAATTGGGCATGCAATTTCCTCCTTAATTTTGATTAAAGCAAACAACTAGATACATTATGCTAGTTTGCCTTTACCACTTTTGCGGTAATATTGGTATTTCCTAATCAAGAACTCATAAAGCATCTTACATTAAGATGTTATCATTTGATAGCTTTAAGAACATATTCTATAGTTATCCGAATGTCTTATATGTTTCAAAGTACTCACCACCGAATAAGGGTGATGAAATATATATGAAAATATAAGTCATGCAATCTACTTAACATTTAAGTATTCTATGAGTTTGATTACATTAGGACAATTCCTACGTTCCTATTATAACTTTCCGGAGCAAGAAAAATATTAGGAATGAGTCTCCATGTTCCTTACAAGGAAAGGAGTCTCGGTTTGACTTCTTTGAAAAAGAAACAAACCATTGTTTACGGTTTTATCGTTGCATTAATACTATTAATAGAATCGCAAAATTCAATTTTAGTATTTTCGATAATACTTTCTTTAAAGAAAATTAAATACCCATGCTTATAAAATAAACAATTAATTTTCGATAAAGCTAGGATCCACCTTGACATAACCACCACCGCATCAGTTGATCTGCTAGTGATGATGGTAATTCAAGGGGTAATTAACGTTTAATAATTGCATCCAATACAACTCCTACATTATGGGACTCTACTTTATGTACATCACATGTGAACATTCAAACGTGAAAAAGTGAGCATGTTTATCCCATCATATGCCACGAGTTAAGGTCTCACCTATCTTAACTTGATTAAGTCGGTCCAACAAAAACTGTGATTGTATAGCACTTAACGTCTCACTAATAAGTGTATTATATCACCTTGGGTTACAAAACCATGAATAGGTCTCACTAATCATGGAAGAGTAAGTGCAAGTGTTTTTTCTAGTTGGATGGCAAAAAGACTTAGGTTTTAAAGGGTATAAATTTTGACGTGTCAAAACCATGTACAAAGAGCATGCAACATCTTTGTATCATGAATTTTATAAAAACTATAATTTAAAAAACACATTATGAACTATAAAGTGCTAGTCTAATCATGGAAGATTTTATATCGGATGTAAGTCGAATCCACTTTTGACTTTTTGCATTATATAGTCCATAATAAATCTTATTTCGATAATCATTAGTCATGTTTATATTTGTTTTTCGAAAAACCCTTTGCTTTGATGGTATTTATGAGCTCTTATTGTCAACCTTGTAAAATTCTTATTTGACAAAAGTTAGTACCGACAGTGCAATTTTTGTACCGATGGGCAAAGTTAGTACCGATAAAGAGCCATTAGAGAAAATACCGCCGAGGGTCTATAGTGTAAATTGTAACGGTTTCTTCGCTCTTGGGTTTGTTTAACCTATATAAACCCATCTCAATTGCACAATTTACTCACGTAATCTCTCTTAATCGCTCTCTACTAACAAACCCTAATCTTTCAATCACCGACGATCATCAATTCCACAACTATACTGCTCTCAAATCGTGCCCTAAACACAATATGGTTGCTTATCTTGAGAAGACTGATGGGAATGTAGAGTTTCATGAGATTATTGACTTTCTTATGCGAAGCTCCATATACTATGCTCTCACTGTAAGTCTTGTAGTCTCTACTACATTTGTTGAACAGTTTTAGATGTCTGCTAAATCCAAAACAATTAATAATGTTAGATATATTAATGCTCAAGTTGCTAGCAAGCCTGTAACTGTCTCAGAAGCATTAATAAGAAGTGATCTTCTTTTTGATAATGCTGATGGGATAGATTCTCTGCCTAATCAGGCCATATTTGATGCTATTCAGCTCATGGGGTATGAGGGGGATTTAACTGTCCTAACATTTAACAAAGCCTTTTTTTCACTCCAATAGAGATTTCTATTTCATACCATGAATCACTGCATAAGTTCAAAAAGTACTTCTTGGGATCAAATTCCAACTAATATTGCCACTGCAGTGATTTGCTTGACCACTAATCAAAAATATAATTTTTCAAAGTTAATTTTTGATGGTATGACTAGACACTTGGATGCAAAGAAAAATTTTGTCATGTATCCAAGATTTGTCTCAATCTTTTTGTCAAACAATTAAAGAATGTGCCTGTCTCATTAGCCCACTTTCCTATCCATTCTTTGTCTAATAAATTTTTCTCTTTCATGGTCAAAAAGGGAAAATATTTTTTAGGGAAAATCACACCTCTGTTTGCATCTATGCTGGTTTAACCAACAGAGGATGAGGGTGAAGTTTTAGAAAGACAATCTGAACCTCAACCCACACCCTCTCCTCCTCACCCAAGTGACGCCCAAGTTGAACCATAGCCTGACCCTTCACCTAGCCCTTCACATACTCTACCTATTCCTGATCCTATTCCAGAGGGTTCGGGTGGGAATCAAGGAGGTCAGTCATCCAGTGATAGATCCCTCTCAGGGAATGAGGATGACCTGACTCTCAAAAGTATATATGATCTTGTTCTATCTTTGTGTACACAGGTCATAGCCCAAGCAAAAGAAATTATAGCCTTGAAGGCTCAAATTAAGATGCTTAAAAAGAAGGCCAGACCTGTTATCTCGCATCACAAAGCCTGGGAGAAAAGTGTTTCTATGAAGCAAAGCTTGGCAAGAAAGAAGTATTTGAAGAAAAAAAGGATGTAGAAGGAGTCTGTATCCAAACAGGGGAGGAAATCTGCCAAAGCAGAACCATCAGTGCATAAAGATCAAGCATTTGATGATCTTGATGAATTTGGTGGAATAGACTACATGGAGACTGATGTCTACCAAGAAGAAGGAGTAAGTACTGACAAGCCAGAAGTTAGTACTGACCAACCAAAAGTTAGTATCGACAAGCAGGATGAAGGTACTGACAGTACAAAACTTAGTACCGACAAGGTTAAAGAAGGTACTGCTGATGAACCAAAGGAAAGTACTACTTCAGCAGCTCAAACAATGACTCCAACTCCTACTTCAACAACCTTTGGAGATGATGAAACAATTGCTCAAGTTCTTCTCAACATGAGCCAAGCCAAAGCAGTCTCAAAAGAAAAGGAAAAAGGAGTAGAGATTAGAAATGTTAAAGATGCTGAGAGAGCAAGAACTACTTCAACAAGGTCAGTGTTAACTTTGAGACCTCTTCCCAAGATTGATCCTAAAGACAAAGGTAAGAAAGTGCTTGAGGAAGAAGTTGAGTCAGAGGCTGAATCAGATGGAGTTAGTGAAGCTAAGAAGAAGTTTAAGCAAGTTGCAAATGATGAAGAGGTGGCTATAAAAGTGCAAGAGGAATGGGAAGCTGAAGAAGAGAGGAAAAGGCTGGCTAAGGAAGAAGCAACTAAGGTTGCACTCTCTAATGAATATGATTTTATTCAAGCTAGGATTGAGGCTAACAGACTTCTAGCTGAAAGAATTCAAGAAGCAGAGAGGGAGCAGTTTATAGTTAAAGAAAGAGCCAAGTTCCTTCATGACACAATTGCTGCTCAAAAAAGATTCCTTGCTCAATAAAGGTCTGAAGCTATAAGAAACAAACCTCCAACAAAGAATCAGCTTAGGAATCAAATGATGACTTATTTGAAACATGTTGGAAACAAGAAGCATGCTGATTTAAAGACCAAAAGCTTTGAAGAAATAAAGTTTTTGTATGAAAAGCTAAAAAGGTTTGATGATAGTTTCATTGCTGTTGGTTCTACTGAAGATGAGAGAAAGATTAAGGAAATGAATGAAGAAGCTAGTGATTTTGACAAGAAGAAGAAGGTTGTCAAGGAAGATGATACAGCAAAGGTCCCTGCTAAGCAGGATATGACAGAGCAGGGTACAAAGAAAAGGAAGGGTGTTCGTATAAAGATGATTGCAAGGAAAAAGCCAAGACCACAACCAGAGGTTGATAGTGATGATGAACACAGAAAATGCCTAAGGATTGTTGTATTAGACAGTACTATAGATAGTGAAGTCATGAAGACAAAATCAGTTATTGCCAGACTGCACAAGGTTTCATCACCTGATGGGGACTATCTTGTTGTCTACAGAGCAAATGGGAACTTCAGGGCATTCAACTATATACTGGAGGTACTACATATATTTGATAGGCAGGATGTATTTCATCTATATGATTTGGTGATAAAGCAGTACTTAAAAGTCACACCAGAAGGTATTGAGTTGATTCTTTGGGGAGACTTAAAGATTATGATGGAATCCTCAACTGAAGAAAATAATCAAGATGATTTCTGGAGTAATCAACAAGAATGGGAGATTGTCAAATGGAGATTGTATAAAGCTTGTGGAGTCTACATACTAGAGCTTAAAGATAGGACAATCATCCATATGCTGGTTGAAAGAAGGTATCCTCTCTCTAAGGATTTGCTATAAAGGATGCTTGATTTGGGATTGGAGGTTGAGGAGGAAAGTACTGCTGCCCTGCACTTGGTAAAATTCATTAAGCAACAGCTTAATGAAGAGTGATGCTGTAAATGGAAATGAGAAGGGTTTGGGTGTTGGCTAACCACCACACAACAAATGGTCATCAGTTCACCATGCTTTACATGCATAAGAACTGACTAGTCTATAAGCAAACGAATTGTGGTAAAGACTTCTCAAATCCGTTTATGGTTGACAATTTACTAAAAATTGTAGGGTTCTCAACTCACCTTGCTTCACAGTAAAGAGTTGGCTAGTCCAGGATCAAACAGTTCCTGGTAAAGACTACTCAAATCTGTTGATAGCTGATAGTTTGCTAAAAACTATATGGTTTATCAATGCACCATGTTATGGCAATAAAGCATTGACTAGTCCAAAAGCAAACGGTTTTTGGTAAAGACAAATCAAATCCGTTGATGGTTGACAGTTTACCAAAAACTATATGGTAATCAACTCATAATGTTTTACAACAAAGAGTTGGCTATCCTAGAGCAAACGACTGCTGGTAAAGGAATATCAAATCCGTTTATGGCTGGTAGTTTGCCAAAAATTACAAAACCAACTTAGTTGGATTGTTGCTGATAATAAAGGAAGGCTTAACGAGAATCAAAGATGCTCAAGATGTCAAAGAAATTTAAAAATCTAATCAAGATTTGTCAGAGTGTTTGGATACATCCTCCATGAAGTTCAAGGCATTTATATCAAAGAAACATGAAGTTAAACAAGTTCAACAATCATGTTTAAGGGAGGATTATTGAGAATTATACATTCATGACTTAGTACCGTTAGTTATATACTTAGTACCGCTAGTTATATTTTGTACCGACAGTACAAAATGTTAGTACTGGTTGATATAGTTAGTACCGTTAGTATAAACTAGTTAGTACCGTTTATAAGATATGCATGAGATATGTTAGGAAAAGATATGCATTATCTTTTACGTGTTTTGTAAGCCAAGATTAGGATTTTCCTTGGTGTATAAAAGGAACCCTTATGGCATAGTTAGAGATATAAGTTCAATATCAAGTTCATTGTCAATCTCATAGTTAGTAATCAATATAAGAGTTTAGTTATCAATCGTTATTGTTCTTCTTAGCATTATAAGTTAGATTCCGCATAACTTATAGTGTTCTTAGTCATTGTTTCTCCTGTGGTTAGTGTAGAATTGTTCATATTAACTACAACCCTTTAACAAGGCTAGAAAGATCTATTGAATTGGGATCTACAAAGATTGATCTTTATTAAGGTTTTAGGTTCAAAAAAAGGGGTTTTTGTACAAGGATCTTGATTTCAAAATTTTCATGTCAAAAACGTTAAAGTTTGTGTTTTTAAGGTACTAATAGTCTTATATAGGTAAGAAGTGCAAGAAATTTTAGCTAAAAACGTCAAAAAGTAAGTCTTTTGGTGTTTTGGAAAAGTTTAAGTTCGTATTTGCAGGAGGAGAATTAATCCATTAGCTGAAGGCGATTTAATCTCAAGGTGAATTAATCCTTCTTCTTTATAAGGCGATTTAAGTTATTTACTTGGAAGGCGCTATAATCATCTGCATTACAAGGCGAATTAATCTTCTTCTTAAGGCGAATTAATCTTCTACATTACAAGGCGAATTAATCTTCATCTTAAGGCGAATTAATTATCTGCATTACAAGGCGAATTAATCTTCTTTTTAAGGCGATTTAATCTTCTGCATTACTAGGCGAATTAATCTTCTTCTTAGGGCGATTTAATCTTTTGCATTACAAGGTGAATTAATCATTCCTTAAGGCGATTTGATCATTTTCTCGAAGGCGGATTAATCACATTTCTTTGAAGGCGATTTAATCCACACTTCTTTGAAGGAGATTTAATCCACATTTCAAAGGCAATTTAATCACGTTCATTCCAAAGCGATTTAATCAATAGGTCTTAAGGTGAATTAATTAGTTTGGACAAAGGAGATTTAATCCACTTGAACTAAGACTAAATAATCATATTTGAATTATACGGTTTATTTCTTTGATTTGTAAAATCCCGTGAAACGTTAATTTCCCGGTTTTATCAAGAATTGTAGAATTTCGTGTATTCTCAAGACTTAAAACACTTAAAATAAACTGACTTTAACAAAAATACCTCTAATCACTGTACGATCATCATTTATCTTATCACACAAAAAATTACAATGGATCCTATGATTCCTACTTCTCAAAAGACTACTCTTGTTGAGTACATGATACTTTTTGGTGCTGAAAATCATCCACCAATGTTGGACAAGGCCTTGTATGACTCATGGAAAAGTAGAATGGAGTTATACATGCAAAACCATGAGCATGGAAGAATGATACTTAAATCAGTTGAACTCGGTCCACTCATTTGGCCTACTATTAAAGTTGACGGTGTTACAAGAGTGAAGAAGTATTCTAAATTATCTGCATCTGAATAAATTCAAGCTGATTGTGATCTCAAGGCAAGAAATATCATTCTTCAAGGACTTCCTACTGATGTTTATGCTCTTGTCAATCATCACAGAGTTGCCACAGATCTTTGGGAGAAAGTTCATGTTAGGAATTAAAGACTTCTTAAAGCTGCTGGAGTTAATGCTGCTTAAGTAGGTTAAAGCTGATGTTGGACTACAATGAAAAAAACACTAAGTGTGTTAATGTTGTTCAGCTTAAGGATTACTACTGCTTTTGTAAGTTACTACTGCTAGCACAAAGGATGGAAAATATGCTAAGTAATTAGTACTGCTAGTATAACTTAGTTACTACTGTTAGTGTAACTTAGTATTGCTAGTGTATATTAGTACTGTCAGTTACTACTGCTAATGTAACTTAGTACTGTTAGAGTAAATTGATGAAGATAGTTGAAAATATTCTAAGTAGTTAATACTGTTTGTACACAGTTAGTGCTGCTAGTGTATGAGTTAGTACTGCCAGTACTAAAGTTGATGCTGCTGAGGAATTAAGACTGCTTGAAGACTTACAACTATCAGATATATCAAAGAAGATATTTGAAGATAAAGATTTCTTAGAGATAAAGAATACTTATGAGATAAGTATTGGTTTATTATAGAAAAGATTGTAATGTATATCCTAAGTTTTGAGATTATCTTAGGAGAATATTGTAAGCTGGTTAGGACTCCTTAGTCTATAAAAGGAGGTCCTAGGGCATAGAGGTAGTATAACCATAGAGAATACCATTACACATTACGTTTTTCTTAGCTTCAAGGTTTTGTATAACCCTAACACTATCAAGAGTGTTCGTATTAATATATTAAGGCTTAAAGTTTGATATTATACATTTTTGTTTGTTTATTCTTCTTAGTATCATAGACTAGATTCCGCATAGTCTTTGATATATTCAAAATCAAAGTTTCTACCATAGTTGTTTTGGATTTATCCAAAGTAACTAAGCTCTTAACAAGCTAAGCAAGATCTATTCAAGTGGGATCATCAAGTGGTATCAGAGCTTGTGTTCTGAGAAACTTTGAATAAGATGATGGAGTTAATAACTACACAGTTGGCTGCTGCAAAACTTCCAATGCTCAATCCTGGAGAATTCGAGCTTTGGAAGATGAGGATTAAGCAGTTGAAGGTCCTTGTAAAACTGAAAGGATCTTTGCAGCCTATAAAGGATGATAGCCAGTATGTATAAATACAAATGACTATGTAGAAAC
>BQNB010036257.1:27353-50272 GCA_026074375.1 Tanacetum coccineum
ATGCATATCATAATAGCATTATTAACTATATAAGACTAACAGTACTAACTATACTAGCAGTACTAATAAAGTACTAGCAGTACTAACTAATATAACTAATAGTACTAACTACTTAGTCTGTTTTCTTTAATCTTTAGTAGCAGCATCAACTCTGAACCAGCAGTAGTAAATTAGCACAAGCAGTAGTAACTCAGAATTCCCAATGTTAACACATGTATGATAGGATTCACTTTGGGTTTTTAGAGAGGGAAAGAGATGGTTGGATGAACACTTAGAGAAAGAAAGAAAAAGGATAATATTAGCTTAGTGTAATGTGAGAAATGAACAACCAACACCTTCTTTATGTGTGGAGAGGGTATAAATACTCTAACCAATGGCCGACCATGGGCTTTAACATGGGCTTACCATGTGCCTTTGGCCTGGTTAGCTTACTAACATTACATTATGACTTACTATGAGCTACGACTAACTATATTGGAAGTGACCGACACTTTTTGTATTTCTAACAAACTCCCCCTCAAACATTGACTCATTTTAAATGACACCAAATGTAGAAGAATTGTCTTGTAAAACATTATGAGGGATGGAGTGTTGAACACACAATTTTGAAAGACTTTGAATTGTCATTGAGAAATTCTTGAAGAATTGTGTTCATCATTTTGAAAAACATCATGTTAGAATACTTCTCTTCTAACGCTAAGGGTAAGTGCACTTATGCGTACACTATCCTTTTTTTTGAGCTCAAAACTTTGAATGTCTTGTAAGAATAGCTCAAGACCGAGAAAAGTTGATTTTCTCATTGTTAGGATAAGTTATCTTTATAGATAAACTTTCCTTTATTTGAAGTCCGGGTTATGTACTAATATTTGCACATAAGCCATAAAGAATAATTAGAAATGACATGTTTTGAAAGAATTTGAAACTCTTGTTTGAACTTCATTTACACGCCCGTGTCGATGTTAATCAACATTTCTAGGTACGTAAATGTTATCGATTCCAAGAGACATGTCGAGAAGATTCTTTTTAGAATTTTTTTTGATTTTTTTGATTTTGTATTTTCTTTTTGAAATTTTATATTTTTGTATTTTGTTTTTCAAGGTTTTATATTTTTGTATTTTGCTTTTCTCAAAAATATTTACAAGTCGATGTTTGAAGAATATATCAAGCAGATTCATTTGCCAGAACCTCCAGTTCAGCTGGAGCCAAACATCTCATACCAATTCGTATGGCAAGATACCAAAACCTATCGTTAGGTAAGGCTTTAGTAAATATGTCAGCTAATTGGTATTCAGTTCTGACAAAATACAATTCAATTATACCGTTTTTAACCTGTTATTTGATAAAATGGTAGCGAGTATAGATGTGCTTGGTACGGGATTGCTGCATGGGGTTGCATGAGATTGCTATGGCTGACTGAGAGTCGCAATACAACTACTTTGTTGTAGTTGAAGCCATAATCCTTAAGTTGTGTCCTCATCCACATTACTTGAGCATAACTTGCAGATAACGCCACGTACTCTCCCTCTGCTGATGACATTACAGTGCAGTCCTGCTTCTTTGACATCCAGCTGACTAACTTATCACCTAGGAATTATATTCCCCTAGAAGTGGTTTTGCGAGTATCAAGACATCCGGCATGGTCGGCATTTGAAAAAGCTGTTAGTTCAAAGCCAGAATCCTTCGAATACTAGAGTCCCATGTTAATGGTACCCCTTAAGTATCAAAAGATCCTTTAAACCTCTGTGAGGTGTTTTTTAGTCGGTCTTGCTTGATAACATGCACAATAACACACTGCTTGCACTATATCTGGTCTACTAGATGTCAGATACATGAGTGACCCGATTTTAATACGGTGGTCAGTTTGGTCTACGAGTTTCCCACTCACGTCTGCATCCAGTTTAGGTTTCGTAGCCATTGGTGTACCAATGCTATCACATTTTTCATACCATGTTTTTAAGTGTTTCTAAAGCGTACTTGGCCTGATTGATAAAGATACCTCTTGGGGATTGGTGGATCTGAAGTCTTAAAAAGAATTTCATTTCCTCCCATTAAGGACATCTCAAATCTAATGTGCATTAATTTTTCAAATCTTTTAGAAAATTTTGGGTCTGTAGACCCAAAAATAATTTCATCGACGTAAATTTGCACAAATAGAATGCCCTCCCCGTATTTTATCATGAATATAGTAAGGTCAATTGTACCTTTAGTAAAACCTTTAGACATCAGGAAATTTAAGAGTTCATCATACCAGGCTCTCGGATCTTATTTCAATCCATATAGAGCTTTTCTTAGTCGGTAAACTTTTTTTAGATGAGCAAGATCAACGAACCCATCTAGTTATGCAACATAAACCTCCTCCTTCAGTGGACCATTAAGAAATGTCGTTTTCACGTCCATATGATAAATTAGAAAAGACTTGTGTGCAACATATCTGACGAAAATCCGAACAGCTTCCAAGCGAGCAACTGGAGCAAGTGATTCTTCAAAATCAATACCCTCTTCCTGAGCATATCCTTTAGCTACAAGTTGTGCCTTATTGCGAATAACAGTTTGATCTTTATCCTTTTTGTTCTTCCATAACCACTTTAGCTTGATTACAGTCTTGCCAAATGGTTTGTCAATGAGTTCCCAGACTTGTAGTCTATCAAACTGATGAAGCTCTTCCTGCATTGCCTCTATCCATGTAGAATCAGCCATTGCCTCCTTAATGTTTTTCGGTTCAGCAGTACTCATAGTGAGTGCGAACCTACACATTTCAGGATTTGTTGCAAGTTGTCATCTTGTTTGCACTGGCTTGGATGGATTTCCACAAACTTGTTCTAGCAGGTGATCTTTGGTCCATTGGTGTTCGAAATTGTATGGTTGATAGAAGGTATGCATATTTGAATTATCAATATTACGTGAGGAAGACTTAGCAACTTATTGTACCGGTGTACAAAAAGGGTTGATAAATTCATCTTGTTAGAACTGTGTATCTGCTGCTTGATTATCGATGTTTTCCTCAGCATGAACAGTTGTAGTTGGACTTTTTGGTTTTGTTGAATGGTGAATGTTCGCTATAGGTTGTGTGTCTTGTTGAGTAGAATTGTCGGTGGGAGAAGAAGACTTGTTGACACTTGAAGTACCTGCATTGAAAAATTCATCATACAAAGGACCGAAAAGAAGATCCAACTCTTGTTGTGATGGAGCTGTTGTATTTGCTGAAGGAGAAGAATTTTGTAGTTGGGACGCAGGGCCAGAGTTGTCATAATCTGACGCCTTTTGTCGTTAGAGAACGAGGCCTGAAGTGTTGTTATCAACAGACGTCTCAGGCATCTCTTTGATATCATCAAATCTAAGATGTATAGATTCAACTATCAATCGGGTTCTCATGTTGTAGACTCAATATCCCTTAGACTGAGTGGAGTATCCCATCAGAATGCACAGATCCCCTTTTTCTTTCATCTTGTCAAGATTTTCACCATCTCTGGTTAAGTAACAGGTGCAGCCAAAGATGTGAAGGTGTCGAATTAAAGGTTTTTTGTCATTAATTATGTGATATGTAGTCTTCTCATGTGTCGGGATTATGATGGATCAATTTTGAGTATAGCATGCGGTTGCAATTGCTTCAGCCCAAAGGACAAAGGAAGTTTAGAAGCTAACAACATCGTTCGAGCAGCCTCAACCAGAGTACAGTTTCATCTTTTGACAACGCCATTCTGTTCAGGTGTTCGAGGAGTAGATGTTTGATGCTCAATTCCTTCTTCTTTGAAATATGCATGAAGTGTCTTGTTTAAGAACTCTGTGCCTCTGTCATTTGGAACAAAAATCACTTGAGCTTGAAGATTTCGTTGAATCATCTTGAGAAAATCTTTTAGAACTTTTGGTGTTTCATCCTTGGATCGTAGAAATAGAGTCCAGGTATATCTGGAGTAGTCGTTAACAATTATAAGAATGTATTTCTTCCCATTAATGCTTGCAACATGCATTGGAACACATAAGTCCATATTAACCAAATTTAACTGTCCTTTTGAACTTGGAACAACTTTTGTCTTGAATGAGCTTCTTTTTGCTTTACTCACTTCACAAGAGGAACATAGTTGACCCTTAACATATTTCAGTTTCGGTAAACCAATCACGATATCCTTTTTTGAAAGCAAGTTGATGTAGTCGAAGATAAGATGAGAAAGTCTTTGATGCCATAACCATGCTTGAGTTGGTGAGGCTTTAGCCATGAAACAGATTGGAGTTGATGAAGTGGTTTCTTGAAGAGAAATTGTATAGAGATCAGATCCATAATTACCAATGAGTAAATCGTTTCCCTGAAGATCTTTTACAAAACAAGTAGATTTTCGGAAAGCAACCTCTAAATCCGCATCACATAATTGACCAACCGAGAAGAGATTGTGATTGAGGCCTTCGATGTAATAAACCCTGTTGATCATGATATTTCCTTAAACCAGATCTCCATAACCAAGAATTAGAGAAATTGATCATTGCCAAAATGAACGGTACCCAGCTATTTCTTAACAAAATTGCACATCAGCTTTAGATTGCCCGTCATATGCTTTGTGCATCCAGAGTCAACAATGAATAGAATGAGTTGAACAAACTACAAGAGAATTAGAGGACGATGGATATTTGACAAATTTGATCCTAAAGTATTTGTGAGTTTCAAGACATTAGTTATCCTAGATACATTATCTATGGCAAACTAACTCTCTTTTTTACTTTTTCATTCTTAACTTTAGGCACCCATTGCATTTTTGTCATAGAAACCCATTTGTATCCTGATGGGCATTGCTGTTCTATCTACCATTTCTATGCCTTATTCGTTTTCTCATACAACATCCTATAGTAACTTTTGGATTTCTAGATAGTGGATTTTGATGCATCTGTTTTCTTAGGGGTTGTTGCAACAAATTTGTTCGCTTGACCTTTGGGTTTTCTAGTACTAATAGGCACTACATTAGGCTTTTTAGTTCTAGCATTCACGTCATTCAAGAATTTAGAAACACAAGCATCATGATTCGAATTAAACACACATTTTCCACAAGTAGCACAAACATCATTAACATTCGAAGTTCTGGATTTTAAACTATAGTTACACGCAGTTACAGGCTTTGTTTTATTAAAAATACTAGAAATCCTATGGTGGTCTTCTACTTTAATCTTCTTAAACTTCACTTGACTATTGTTCGACATGACCTTATCTTTCATTTGAGTGCTCTTAAGCTGTGGTCTGCTAACACTAGTTCTGTGAATTACTCCTGTAGAGGTAGACACGCGAGGATTATTACTCCAAGAAGTCTGAGACAACTGTGGTGCTCTAGTTTGTGTTGTCCTTGTGTCAATTCGATACATGCCTGGATTAATCACATTTGTGTTTCTTACAGCTTCACTTGCTGTCTGATGTAAATTCTGTGTAGTGACATGTTAGGATTTCATTTTATGTGACGACATTTACAGAATTAGCATAGTTTATAATAGCACCACACGCAAGGACTAGAATAGACATTCTTGTATACTTAGCATTCGTGTGGGATATAAATACCCCTCCAAGTCTTTCATGGAGGGGTTGAGACTCTTGTATTATTTTCTTCTTCATTTTCTTTTACACTTTTGTTTCTCTCTCTCTACAATATGGCTATCATGAGGCTTGAGTCTCCTTGACCACCGGATCATAGATTCTTTAGTTCTTTCAATTGGTATCAAGATCCATGGTTACACTCTTGGGTCGGCTTTCATTTTTGTGTCCGGTTGGTCTCGAATTATTTTTTCAAATATGTCACAGTGCATGGTTTTTTGTTGTGTTGTGTTCTTGTTTATCAGTTTGTGGTCAATAGTTGTGTTGGGCACCTTTATTTGCTAAAACTCACCATAATCAGATCTGATTCGCTTCTTGTTTAAAGCTTATTTGGGTTGGCTGGTTTGTACTTATTTTGTCCTTGTCCAAAGCTTATTTTTAGCTTACTTTTCTGCTTATCCATAGTTTTTCATGGCTTATTTGGTAGAAAAAAGTCCATGGTCTGTTTGTGCTTATAAGTGCTTATTTCGAAGCTTATTTTAATTGCCTTTCTGGGCTTATTTGTTTATTTCATTCAAAAAGAGACAGATCCACTCTTTCAGCTTAAAGGACGATTTTTTTGTTTGTTTGATAAAAAGACAAAAAAATCTGGTACAACGATTTATACCACCAAGATTCGGCGATTTATACACTTTGTGTAGCCGGTAATTTATACGTAATATCGGCGATTTATACATGTTGGGTATCCGGCGATTTATACACATTGTGAATCCGTCGATTTATACACACTGTGTATCTGGCAATTTATACATATTGTGTATCCGACGATTTATACACCCAGGCCGAGTCAACTCGATATTTACCGAGTTGATTGCGTCGACTCAACCGAGTCAGTTCAAACCGATCATTACCGAGTCAAAAGCCAAATGAAAAGAAAACAGAAATGATGAATAAGAATACAGACTCGATCTTAAACCATAAACAACTTTCAACAAAATCCACATCAATTACAACATCTCAACACAACAAATCTAATATCCACAATCATCCAAATCCATAATATTTAACTATATCCCATCGTCACATTTATAATATTACAAATCCAACTTCATTCAACTCAATCCATCTCCAAACTTACAAGACTCGAATCGAAACATAAAACTAAAACACATAAATGATCTCGGCCCTCGTTTATTCTCGTGTTATAAAATAATTGATATGACCTTACAAAGATCAAACACGAAAAACAAAACATCATAGATCTGTCTTTGATTTATGAAAATAAAGATTGGTTTATAACACATGGGTTATAACCTATCTTTGTTTTGATTTGGAAAAAAAGAAAACATAAAGAAATTGAACCTACCCGAGACCACATATAATGATCTTGAATTCGTTGTTCTTCTTGTCTGGTACACGATTATCTTAAGCTAAAAGATTACAAATGGATTGTTTGGTTTCCTTTCTCGATGATGATCAAAGGATAATAGCTTCGTTTGATTTGAGAAAAGGAAAGAGATGGAATTGATTTGTGGTGACAATCATTTTTTTGAGTGAAAAAGGTGTTTGGGAGAGAAGTGGTGACTGCGTTTTTTGGTAAGAATAATTAGGGTTAAAGTGTTGTTGCTAGAGGCTTCTTATACTAACTATATTTAGGGTTGTATTGACCTAATGGCTGTATTGATCCATTCCTTTGTGATTACTTGGGTTGGACTTTATGATTATGTCACGGGTCATCATAATTGTTGGCATCTACACGTCTATCATTAACCAAAAGGGTCCCATTCATATTTTTTATTTCGAATTGATATAAGTCATGCTATTGGATCCAGGTATTGATAAAGGGAAGTGGGTCGAGTATGATGGCATTGAAATGGGCTGAATGTTTTAATAAATGTGATTATAGGCAAACTTGATGTTGGGCTGTGTTTTTACTAATTGGTGATGGACGTGGAATGTGCTACAAAGTAGGTTGGGATTTATAGTTCATGTTTGTTGGGCTGGGATTTATAATGTGTATATGGTTTACATAGTGGACTGGTTTGTGTATCAGACCGAGTATAACAGTGGTAACTGTTTTGTATTACAACTAAATTGGTTAAATGATTCACTTTGGATGATTATTGCTATATTTAGTTGTTAATGGTTACATTGGAGCATGTTTATTGTAGTCCTATCCTCTTAACCAAAAGTTTATACAAATTGGTGTATAAATTGGTTAACCTGGACTACATATTTGAGATTAAATGCTTATCGGTTGTATTCGAGGTTCGAACTGACAAAGTGAACAACGTGACGAGACCGGGATCGATGCTTATAAAGAATCATGGAATTTAATTTATAATAGAAAGATTTGGAATTAATTTTTCTAAGTGTATATGGAATTAATTGGGTATCACTTATTTGAGATTGAAGTGACATTTTACGAAGCCATATGACACTACTAGCTATTGTAGATGACTGTGAGCCTCACAACTACACCGATGTATTGTGATCTATGTGTGACTAAGATTGTAATGCTCGCACGAATCATGTCAGTTGACATTGTGTGATAACTACAGTAAGTTCTCGACCTGTTGATGTGTGTGTGTGTGTTTGCTTACTCCTCCTCTCTGTTATTCCCTTGCTTAGCTTATCAATGTCGTCATATGTGTGTTCCGATTCTCGCTGTAGATAATTGATTTTATATACTGTAGCTCAAATATGGAGTGAATATCTCCGAGTCGTGTGTAGAGATCAGCTCTATGAATGCAACAACCGAATGAGATACCCAGTCTATTTCGTATGTTGGATATAATGTACATATCGCGCGTCTCATTCAGTGAACACTACTGCAAAGAGTGCCAAGTTTGTGTCCTCGACCTATGTGAGATACGTGTGTGAGTATAAAGGACATTAGACTCCAAAGATCTAATAGAAGCTGTAGTTGCACTCTCTACTATTGTCTATCTCACCATGTTATACAGTGCTCTCGTGTGTATAGAGATAGAATATAGTGAATGTTATATTTCTGTGGTCTGAGTAGGAGTGTGAAATCTATCTTGTTGATCAAATAAGAGGTTGAATCGCGATCGAATAATAGCTCGATATGAGATCTCAAGTACGATTGTGTAGCGCCGATGATAGATGTGGGATTGATTCGCGGCTCTGTGATGTACGTGTTAGTAGTCATAAGAAGAATCAAAAGTGTAGAGTAGCAGTATGTAGAATTTTTGTATAGTAAATAGAGTTGCGGAACAAAGTGAGTGAGTGTGTATTGTTGGGTGCAATTTAATATCTTCTGGATAGAAGAGATAATACTAATCATTGCATTCTTTGTTCTTTGTAATTTCGCCTTATTGGTAGGTGCAGATGAATCACTTGTTAAAAACTTTTTCGATGGTTCGTTGTTGTTAGGGTGTGAGTATTGTTGTAAATGTGTACATGTAGAAGAAATGAAAGATATACGAACGTCTTGTGTCTTCGGACATGCGAGTTAGGGACTCCTGTATTGTAAAAGTGTTTTAGTGTAGAATTGACCGTTGTATGTTGTGTTGAGAATATGTCAAGAAGTCGTTGTTTCACATAGATAAGATAATTGTAACAGAAAGTGCCGAGACTAATTAAGAGCTGGCAACTTGCTGTTTTTGTGGTCATGAGTTTCTATTCGCATTGCCGAAGTAAGCTTGTGAGGTCGCGGAATGGCTCTGATGGTGTCTTAGAGATGTATATCCCTTAAGAGAAGACAAAATATGTATCAGTGAATAGGTTTCGCGCGAGACTGAGAGCTAGCACTAAAGTGAGGAGCTGTCATCATCATAATTGAATTAGTAACTTATGCTATATGGTGGATGGAGATGAGATAAGATGCTTGATAAGCGTCTAAAGTTAGATATAGAAGACAGCTTTTAGTTATAAGCCGCCTGATAGTAGACGCTGTAGCCTGAAACACTTGTCATAAGATCTTAATTAGAATTAGATGCCAAAGCTCAACGCAAGTGGCACGTGTCACGTGATGGGAGTCGCACACGCGTCTAATCATAACAGTACACGACAGTGAGGACTATAGAAAAACATTTAACCTGTCATGATGAATGTATGACGAAGAAATAAAATCTTAGATAGTTGATTTGACCACTAACGAGGTCAAGAAAGGGTCCACCGTCTCCAACTGCAATGTATAATATAACTATGATATGGAGACATAAACGACATGTTAGACATCATAGCTGATGTAGACTGATGTTGAATTGATAAGAGAAACTTGTGCGCACAGGTATGATGATTGAGATCTGAGATTTATCTATAAGATGTCACCTTAGAGTCGCCTTGCTGTATTGTGTCGCTAGTGTGTTGAGTTGAAAGTGAATGCGAATAGAGTATGGAGAAGAGTCGGAGCTGAACAGGTTATACACCTAAAAGTAATGTGGAGCACACCGGGTCTAGAGGAAGCATGAACACTCATATGAAAAAAACTTATTATATGACAATCTTAAATAATGGGAATGTAGGATGATCCCTCACTATGAGATGAATACTTTTAAAAAGTTAGGCAATAGAAGATAGCGAAAATAAAGTGGATTGTGCTTATATCTCGTAATTTGGAGTTATGAAAAACTTTTTAAGCGATGTCGTAAAATTCTACTCGAAGATGTATAATATCAGGATGTCATCAGAAACGCGCGTAATAGTTGTAGAAAGAGGTTTACGTCATAATGTGACTCTGTATTGCATCCCGTAGCCGAGCCTTGTAATGTGTGACAATTCCCTATGAATGGTTTTTGCATGTGTGGCAGAAATGGCATGTGGTCGGGATTTTTGAGTGCTCATCTAACATAACTGGTTACATAGACCTATATTGCAGACATAACTTACTGAATAACGTATGAGTATCTCTGTCAGAAAGAGGCCTCTCGATAAGAAGAATGATGGTTGCCAATTTTCATAGTGCGCGTTCACCGGTTACAGTGTGAAGGTTGTGAAAATAGTTGAGATAGAGGGTTGTTTTGCTAGACCGACAATTAGGGCCGATCGGTGCAAACTTTATTGGAGATTGTATTTTGAACTCTGTGGGTAAATTGATGTGGAGAATCGAAGTGCGTCGCTGATCAGCAATCAATTTCTCTGCATGTGAAATGTAGATACTTGTAAATGTGCTTATGCGCTTGTCTTGTGATAAGATTGGATCTTTCATATAGAATTCGTTTGATGGAGATTCAAAGAGACACTCGTGTTTTCGTCTCAGGATAGCTGGAGATAGGAGAAAAGAGATGTTTTCGCAATCTCGCGCGCACTGTACTTATTGATCCAGTATGTAATGCTGTTAGTCACTCTATATCGCGTCGCCAATATGTCGTGTCGCACTCGAAGCTCATGTGTTTGTTGAGATGTAAGATGTGGAACGTTGTATTGATGTGGTTTACATCACTAAGGTATTCGATTATGTGCGACTTAGTTCTGATCGCGGTAGAGATTTGGTAATCTGACTTGTCAAGTAATCTCTGCCTCCCGACATTGGTCCACTCGGCTTCATTTTATCTTAGCTTTGAGGATAGCGCTCATGGTGTGCGTAAATAATGTATCGTGTGATCACAGGTGAGTGATATATTGGTCTTGTAATATGTTTGCTTTTCTCAGGCGCTAGTTCTCCAACAATGGTAAACAATTTTGGTGGGTTGTTAATCTTGTTAGGAGTTTCTAGTTATCTTAAACCAAGGTTTATACAATTGGTGTATAAATTGGTTAACTTGAACTAGATTTTTAGATTATAGTTATTACTTTGGTATAATGGGTTTACTCTTCAGCGTCACTTTCCCCAAATAGCCTACAAATGTTTGTAAAAAAGATAGTCAAAGGAGTGTTTATGAGTAGAGATTTGATCAGTAATTGATTCTCATAGGATAGATTTGAGCTAATTTATTCCTCACACAAGTATTCAAGTATATGTGTGTACAAGGTTTTGCTGATTCCGAGGTATCAAAACCAGTAAGGGGGAAGGAAGACACACCCTTGAGCCTTTGCTTTTCTTTTTCTTGAAAGCTTAAAAAATTCATCTTTCTTGAAAATCCTTTGCATTAGGCCATGCTAGGAAGACAAATGTCATAACCGCAGAGAAAATTAGCGCCTTAACTTGTGGCTTTTGGGTGCATTTCTTCAAACACACAGGGGAAGAGATATCTTGTGAATTTTAGTATGCATTATTTGAATTTCTAGGGGGAATAGTTGTGTGAAGAGTTAGTCAAGCGTGAGAAGATACGTTACTGATCCAGTTAATGTTTTTCCCGAATGATCAATCACTAAGCTTATTCTTAAAGAAGCAGTAATATTTGATGTGGTATCCTACTAATTCTGTTGTACACTTAATTATTCTAAGCTTGAATGAAAGCTTTGAATCTGCTTAAGCAAGGATTGCTAGTTTGGAAGGAAGCTTTAAAAGCTTCTAAACAAAGAATATGTGGCATGAATTAGGGGGAAGCTAATTCAGAAGCTTTTCCTTAACTAAAAGTGTATGGGTTACTTAGTTCGTGCCTATTACAGTATTTCTCCTACAAGGTACTACAAAGATAATCCATGTTGGAGTGCAGACTTGAAATCAAAGACCTTAGAAGACATCATCAACATTGGAAGCTTCATGGAAGTTCTTGTTCTTCATCAATATGTACTTGTTAGGAAAATTATATAAGTAATTCCGTATATCGTCCCATGGGCGAAGATTGTTAGGATTTCGTTTTATGTGATGACATTTATGGAATTACCATAGTTTATAATAGCACCATATGCAGGGACTAGAATAGACATTCTTGTATACTTAGCATTCATGTGGGCTATAAATACCCCTCCAAGGCTTCCATGGAGGGGTTGAGACTCTTGTATTATTTTCTTCTTCATTCTATTTTACATCTTTTGTTTCTCTCTCTACTCTCTCACTAACAATATGGCTATCTTTAATCGGTTGAGTTCACTCGACCACCAGATCATAGATTCTTTAGTTCTTTCATGACAGATTTTGATAAACCCTTTGACACATTAGTTTTAGTAACCGACTTTGTCTTTGAAAAGCTTTTTTCTCTCAAGAGAGTCCGAAAAATAGTCGGCTTGCCTAAAACTGATGGTTTTGGAATCCTTTAAGCATTTGGTTGTCGAACAACAGATGGTTTATCAAAATTAGTTTCCATAGACTTTCTTTGTATTTTCATGAGTTTCTTTTACTCCCCAAAATTTTATGATATGTTCTTGTCTTGCAGCTGAGCTTTCAAATCTTGTATTTCATGATATTGTTCACGTTCTTTTAGAAATACAATTGATGCTGTGACCTTGGAAACTTTGTCCTGTTTCATTTGTTCTTGACATTGTTGTAAAGGAAGTTCAAGAGAAATCGAGTGTTTTTCTAATTTAGCAAAACTTCGTGAATGCTCATTATAAACTTCTTTACTAACAGTTTCAGTTTGTTTAAAAAGCTTTTGTGCAAGACATTCACATTCTTTCACTTTATGAACATATAGGCATTGCAATTTAGTATGTGCATCTATTTCAGATAAAGAATGCAAATAAGAACATGTAACATCTTTTGACGGGGAGACTGTAACAATATGAATTTTTACGTCTTTTTACGTAAATAAATACTTAACTACTTATTTTAAACTTTTCGCGGTCGCCTTTAATTTCCAACATTTAGTTAAATCGTGTAAACTAAAAATCAACATTCAACGTAAACGGGCATCAAACAAGTAAAAGTTTACGTCAGGCAAGTGTTATATAATTATTACGAGGATAATTTATAACTTTTCATAATTTATTTTTATTGGTTAAGTGAAACGTCTACGTTTCGCAATAAAATACATTTCAGCATACACGGAAGCACCTATACCTATCTATACTCAAACAAATACCCACTTTTATACTCAATACCCAAAAATTATATCATTTTGCATCTTATACACACTATCGCCGGTTCTACATAAATCAAACACAAAACAATTACCACTTTTCTTACTAAAGATTATACCATGTGCTTAAAGGACCATACTTACACAAGAGTACACATTGAACCTAGTTTCCATAAATTGGCAAATCAAGTGTCCTACCATGTACCCTAATCCACCTCCTAACACATGGTATTTGGAAGATGGTTTTCTAAATACTTGTATTATATATATGAAGCATAAAGTAACTAGCACACACTTAACACTTTACAAAGAAAATCAAACACAAAACTCTCCCCTCCTATCTAAAAGCTCACGGCTTAAATAATAATTTTAGGGCTTCCATAGTTTGATTTCTAGCAAAGTATTAAGCATACACGTGTTCTTAGGTATCATATCTAAGGTATATCAAGGTGGTTTAGAAGCTTGGGTGTTGATTATACAAGGTTTATTCAAGCAAGATAATTAGGATTTTCTAGTTAGAATTAGGGTTTTCTTGGAAGTATTTAGGGATATATACTTGGGTTTGATTTATAGATCATCTTCATAGATCTTCATTTAGGTCTAAACATAAACCCTAATCTTTCTAATTATTCATTTCATACTTTATATACTTGTTATTATGTTAATCATCACCTAAGTTTTTAGTATGAAGTTTATAAAAAACTGGCATAATACTTGAACTTGAATTTATATTTTTCATAAGCTAAGATGTTGTTAAATCATGATAAAACACAAGAAAACACTTTATATAAGTGTTATTTAATTTATAGATTTAGTTTATAAATTAAATCATTGAAACTTAATTTATACAAGTTTATAAATAAAAGATCACGAGGACTTTACTTGGAAAATCATTATGGACATGAATATAAGGACCCCAAAATATGTAAGACATATGGTATAAGGTATGGTAAAGGACTTGTACAAAATTTCTCAAGTAATGGATTTATAAAAACTAATTTATAAATTATATAAAAAGCTCACTGTTTTTATACCTTCGGTTATAATTCGTGTTTTAAAAAATTATGGAAACGTTTTATTAAAATACTACATATTATAAGGATCGTAAGCATATAAAGAACTCGAAAAACCGAGCTATAACGAAGAAGTTACGACATTTATAAGTTTACGTTAATTAAATACATAAAAAGTGTTTTTATAAAAGAAATTTTATAAGAAGGGATACTGTTCATGACAGTACGTTTTTGGAAAATATGTTACTTGGATAAAACTTTTAATTATGAATCCGTGCATATAAGGGTCTCTAAAAATGGAATTAAAACGGAGTAGATACGAATTTTATACGATTTCAATAAATAAACTTTTAAAAAGTGTTTTTATAAATTCTAACTCACTGTTACTGTTCATAACAGATTTTATAATTATTATAAATGTAATATTTTAATAGTTTATCTTGTCACGATTCCGTACATGTAAAGAACAAGCGAAACGGATTTAAAAGGAATAAGTTATGAGTTTTTAAAGGTTACGAGGATTAAATATATATAAGTAGTTTTATAAAATTTACATAACCTATAAAAGTTACTGTTCATCAGTAGCTAAAATATTATAAATATGATATTTTGATATATTTTCTTAATACGAAACCGTGAACATAAAAACATATAAAACGGAGTTAAAACGATAAAGATATGAGGCTTATAAAACCTTGTGCACTATTTTTACTTTTATACATTATTTTATAAAAAAATTAAACTAATTACATAATCAATAAAATATTAAATCATACATTTTTAACAAATACTACACTGATGAACAAAAATAATATTTTCTTTACGGATACCAATGCATATACCTTTATTTGACAAGGTACGATTTAATTATTATTTCGACTTTTTAAAATTAAACAAGAACTATTAGGTGGTGGTGTAACTATATAACATGTGATATTGTATTTACATTAAATACATTATACTTATACGGCCTATAATTAATTAGGTTGCATTCGGATTTCTCGAGACGATTTACTTGTTTGATTTAAATAATCAAACCATTCACTTAAGGTGAGTTCATAGCCCCGCTTTTTATACAATTACAATGATTTACAACTTTAGGGTGAGAAACATGCATTGTTTTACAAATGGATGCAAGTACACTTTAAATCAAATTACGAGTTTGCCTAAGTAGCTATAACCCACTATGCCCATGAATCATGAACTGTTAATTACTAGATTGTAAGCGCGAGTGATATGAATAGATCTATTTGGGATTGACATTCCCGTTCGGGTGAGTAGCGCTCACTGTGCCGGTTTGCCGAACAACGAATGTATACCATGTCGAAACAATTTGGATGTTGCGGGTTGAACATCTACACGGGCACATTATTTACATTAATTTGCCCACATAATGTTGAGCCTCAGTGTCATGAGCTTAGTGCATTTCGTAGTTATTTTTGTGATATTTTATTCGTTACTTATCATACACATGGAAATCTTGCAGACCTACTTGATACATAACTTAAACCTGTGAATTCACCAACTTTATGTTGATGTTTTAAAGTATGTTTTTCTCAGGTCAATAAGGAAAGAAACAAGGATACATTGGTGATCATCATTTTGGAGTCATATTACTATAAAGATTTGTGTGCATTACATTTTGGGGATATTTGCCATGTTTCAAAATCTTTACAACTACAAGTGAACATGTTAATCCTTGAGCTTTTGTAACAAACAAGTTTATTAAATCCAATGTATCATTTTTTAAACGACTCATTTAGAGGTCATTCTCATATCTTGTGCGAAGGTACTCATGAAGTAACGCTCCCATACACTATTCTGCTGCGACCCAATTTGGTGGTGTTACAGATTGGTATTCAGAGCCAAGGTTATAGAGAACTAGGTTGCATATTTTACATAGACTATAACCGTTTTCACAAACATTGCATCACATCAAACTTTTCATGTGCATACACACTACTTGCTTACTTGCTTACGTGACTTATATATATATATATATATATATATATATATATATATATATATATATATATATATATATATATATATATACTTACCCTACCTTGCGTATATTTTACACTTATTTATATAAGAGTTATTATATAAATACTAGAACATTTTTTAAGGCAAAGTATACTATAAGCTCGTATGTCCCAAACATTATATGAACATTAATCTATCTTATATGATATTTTACCATCATTTATTCATACCATCATCCATTCATACCTTGATGCGTTCTATTTTACCATGTCACGTTTTCATCCCTGCCATGAGTGCATATTCATTCCCCATGCATCATCTTGCATCATGTTTACTTTCCATACTACACGCATCCTGCATAGTTTCATATAAAGATGATTTATATAAACTCTTGCTTGTGCAGGTTATGGCTGCACCCACTATTCCCGTCTCTGCTGAGGAGAATCTTAGGGACCCGATCGATATTAGGGTGGATATCATTCACCCATAGCCCATCGTTGCAGTTTCTTTTCCTACAACGGCCGTTGTGAGGACACAAGCCCAACACGGGGAGGCTATACGAGGCATATAGGAGCATTTATTAGGAGTGCCCATGCAGGAGGAGCTGACGGCTCTGAGATTTAGGGTAGACATTGCTGAGGCAGAGAATGCTTCATTGCGTGCTAGGATTAAGACTACGGAGTCAATCGAGAAGATTAATCGTAACCGTGAGAGACATGCTCATATTAAGATTGAGTAGCAGTTGGCTGCAGTTCAGGAGTCCTAGCGTCAGGACCGAGAGGACTTCAGGAAACTCAAGGAGCTCGTGACCAGTCAGTTCGAACAACACATAGACATCTTGCTTCATGATGTATGTACTAGCTTGTATTGGAGATTTGTAGTATTAAGAAAACATGTAGTATTTTGGAAGGAAAAACAATGAACCCGATTATCTATCAAATTATGGTATTATGAAAACTTCGTCAATTTTATTTCAACTCTCTATGTATTCATGCAAACCACTTACTAAAACATTATGATTTTATGAAACATATCACTATCACACAATAAACTATTTCGTTGTCCTTCATAAACTGTTTTCATGGTCAAATTTCAAAACTATTTTGTTATCAATTCATAAACAATTTGTTACCACAACATAAACTCCTTAATATTACATTATGAACGGTCGCGTGATTCCCTCAAAAACTATTTTGATACCATCTCATAAACAATTTTAGTATCGCCTCATAAACAAAGTCGATTTCATTAACAAACTACCTTACTATCGATTGATAAACTATCATTTTATAAACCATTTTACTATCGTTGACAAATTATTTTGCCATCGTTCAATAAACTAACATTTTATAAACTATTCACAATCATTTCACGAATACCTTATGAATTACCTTCTTGAAATCTTATATACTATTTTGCAATCATCTTAAAAACTACGTTACTATCACTTCATGAATTATCTTGTTCTTACCTTATGAAACCATTTTTCATCACATAAATTATTTTATTGTCACCCCATGCGTCATTTAGCTATTGTCTTGTAAACCATCATACGATTTCTTGCAAACCATTTTATTGTCATCCTATCAACAACCTTACATCCACCTTGTGAATCATTTTGTCATCTTATAAAACTCTTTGATACTTCTTTATACATAACAAAATTTTGACAAAAATGAGCATCGCATCGTTAGCCCTCAAATATACATAGCCTGATCACCTATGTATAATTCAGGAAGGACTATGCCATGTTAAGAGTAGTCACCATGTAACATTTGTCAATAAATCCATTTTTACTTACATCATTGAAAAGCAAAGTTTTGTGTGCGTATTCATAAAACGCATTTACTTTGGGAAATCGAATTAGTAACCATAGCAACTAAGCATACCTTTACTCCATCTTACTATAAAGTCGACATCATCTTATACCAAATCCTAAGCCGAGAAGCTGAGACACATTACTAGTCATCCTAGGACAATTCGCTATCAAATTTGCTCACCATTAGAGAATTTACTAAATTATGCATTTAACGTTGACAAAATGCCATAGAACTTAGTATTGGTAATGCCATCATAGGTATGAAATCCATTATCACCCTGGAGAGGAAAATGTTATAACTAACGCTTTAAGCCAAAAGGAACGGATAAGACCACTAGGATTCAAACCTTAGTCACCACAATAAATTTGAAACTTGAACATTTAAGTTGAGGCAATTAAGGAAGAAAATACCGAGGATGAAAAATCTTAAGTGGTATATACAAGGAATTGAAACCTACACCTCTTCATCAACACCATTTCGGAAGGCAACTCAACCTGAATTTCGGAACAAAATTCTTCTAACATGGGGAGACTGTAACAATCTACATTTTTACGTCATTGTACGTCAATAAATATCCAATTATTTATTTTAAACTTTTGCGCGTTTACTTTTAATTTTCAACGTTTAGTAAAATCACGTAAACTAAAAATCAACATTCAAAGTAAACGGACATCAAACAAGTAAAATTTTACGTCAAGCAGGTGTTATATAATTATTACGAGGATAATTCATAACTTTTCATAATTTATTTTTATTGGTTACATAAAACGTCTACGTTTCGCAATGAAATACATTTAAACATACACGGAAGCACCTATACCTTTCTATACTTAAACAAATACCCACTTTTATACCTAATACATAGAAGCTAACTCATTCCTCACTTATTAAGACCCTTAGGCCGGATCTAAGTGATAAACACACAAAAGAAATCAAATGAATCCTTAAAACCCCACCATGTACCCTAAATCACAAGTTTCAAGTAATTGTCTTGTCTATGTACTTCCCTCCCTCTCACATTAGGTGTCTCTCTCCTCCTAGAGAGGAGGAGAGGTCTTACACTCTCTTACAACATGTACCAAAACCATCTAGCTAAACCATGTCTTTATGGTTGTTTTATGCATTACCACTTTCTATATAAAGCAAGTCCTAAATTAATTTAACACACACCACATTCACTAGCAACTTAACTAAACAAAAACTCTCTTTATACTCCCTCAAGCTCACGGCTGATCTAGGGTATTTAGGGTGTTCATGGTGTTGATTTTTCAAGTATTCAAGGCTCATTAGTTATCATATCTAAGGTGTTGCAAAGTGGTTTGGAAGATTAGGTATTATTTACAAGGGTTTGTAATCAAGAAGTAAACTAGGGTTCTTGATTAGGGTTTCTATTTTGGGTTTGATTTTTAGGGTTTGATCTTGTGTTCTTCATTCTCATACACCTCTCTAAGGTTTATCTAAGCCCTAATCTTTTCTTTTATTTATTTACTTATGTTTACATATTTGTTATACATGTTAATCACCACCTAGGTTGTTTCTATGATTTATGAGACATTACAAGGGCACATGAAATTCAAATTTATATACATCTATGGTGAAATAATGTTTAAAATGGAAGTTCACACTTTATATAAGTATAAATTAATTTATATGTTTAGTTTATAAATTAATTTATGTTGAAAGTTTTATTTACAAAGTTTATGAACAAATATCATGAGGACACTTTATCATGGACAATCATTATGGACACTAATTAGAGGAACTAAAATAGGTAAGACTCATGGTAGAAAGTATGGTAAAAGACTTGTACAGGATTTCTCAAGAAATGGATTTATAAAACCTAAATTATAAAACATATACAAACCCACTGTTTTTAATACCTTCTGTTAGAATTCTAAAAACAAAGTATTTATTTTCTATTTTATTTAATCAGTACATATTACAAGGATCGTAAGCATATAAAGAACTTGAAAACCCGAGCTATAACGAAGAAGTTATGACATTTGCAAGTTTACTTTAATTAAATACATAAAAAGTGTTTTTATAAAAGAAATTTTATAAAAAGGGTTACTGTTCATGACAGTATATTTTTGGAAAATATGTTACTTGGATAAAACTTTTAATTATGAATCCGTGCATATAAGAATCACTAAAAACGGAATTAAAACGGAGTAGATACGAATTTTATACGATTTCAATAAATAAACTTTTAAAAAGTGTTTTTATAAATTCTAACTCAATGTTACTGTTCATAACATATTTTATAATTATTATAAATGTAATATTTTGATAGTTTATCTTGTCACGATTCCGTACATGTAAAGAACAAGTGAAACAGAATTAAAAGGAATAAGTTATGAGTTTTTAAAGGTTACGAAGATTAAATATATATAAGTAGTTTTATAAAATTTACATAACCTATAAAAGTTACTGTTCATCAGTAGCTAAAATATTATAAATATGATATTTTGATATATTTTCTTAATACGAAACCGTGAACATAAAAACATATAAAACGGAGTTAAAACGATAAAGATATGAGGCTTATAAAACCTTGTGCACTATTTTTACTTTTATACATTATTTTATAAAAAAATTAAACAAGAACTATTAGGTGGTGGTGTAACTATATAACATGTGATATTGTATTTACATTAAAGACATTATACTTATACGGCCTATAATTAATTAGGTTGCATTCGGATTTCTCGAGACAATTTACTTGTTTGATTTAAATAATCAAACCATTCACTTAAGGTGAGTTCATAGCCCCGCTTTTTATACAATTACAATGATTTACAACTTTGGGGTGAGAAACATGCATTATTTTACAATTAGATGCAAGTACACTTTAAATCAAATTATGAGTTTGCCTAAGTAGCTATAACCCACTATGCCCATGAATCATAAACTGTTAATTACTAGATTGTAAGCGCGAGTGATATGAATAGATCTATTTGGGATTGACATCCCCGTTCAGGTGAGTAGCGCTCATTGTACCAGTTTGCCGGACAACGAATGTATACCATGTCAAAACAATTTGGATGTTGCTGGTTGAACATCTACACGGGCACATTATTTGCATTAATTTGCACACATATATGTTGAGCCTCAGTGTCATGAGCTTAGTGCATTTTGTAATTATTTTTGTGATATTGTATCTGTTACTTATCATACACAGGGAAATCTTGCAGTCCTACTTGATACATAACTTAAACCTGTGAATTCACCAACTTTATGTTGACGTTTTAAAGCATGTTTTTCTCAGGTCAATAAGGAAAGAAACAAGGATACATTGGTGATCATCATTTTGGAGTCACATTACTATAATGATTTGTGTGCATTACATTTTGGGGATATTTGCCATGTTTTGAAATCTTTACAACTACAAGTGAACATGTTAATCCTTGAGCTTTTGTAACAAACAAGTTTATTAAATCCAATGTATCATTTTTCAAATGACTCATTTAGAGGTCGTTCTCATATCTTGTGCGAAGGTACTCATAAAGTAACGCTCCCGGACACTATTCCGCTACGACCCAATTTGGGGGTGTTACATGTATGACAAAGTGTAAGAGTTTTTACGCTTGTGTAAGATGTGTAAGCTTTAGGGTTTATCCAATGGTTAACACATATACTAGTTTAATAGTTAGTGGAGCTTTAGGGATTTAATTCTTTTGTATGTATGTATGAACCGGATATGTAAGTATTTGTGGGGGAGTTTGTATAATTTCTTTGGGTATTAGGTATAATGGTGGGTATTTGTTGATGTATAGATGGGTTTATGAGTTTACATGCATGCATGAATGTGATTTATTGTGAAACGTAGACGTTTTATGTAACGAATAAAAAAAGTGAAAAGATAAAAATTATCTTCGTAAAAATTATATAATACTTACTTGACATAAACTTTTATTTGTTTGATGCCCGTTTACGTTGAATGTTAATTTTTAGTTTACGCGATTTAACTAAACGTTGAAAATAAAAAGGGAACACATAAAAGTTTAAAATAAATAGTTGAATATTTATTGACGTAAAATGACCCGAAAATATGAATTGTTACAGTCTCCCCGTGTTAAAAGAATTTCGTCCCAGAATTCGGTTTGTGTTGCTTTCCGGAGTGGTGTTGACGAAGAAGTGCGGATACTCATCTTAATATAGAGCATCATTGGTACGGGTTTCAATTCCTTGATGACGGTTAAACTTGTCGGCGTGTCATCCTAGGGTGACTAACGATGCGTCTTCGACTTTTTGGCTTAAGATTTGGTATAAGATGATATCGACTTAATAGTAAGATGGTGTAAGAGTTTACTTAGTTATTATGATTATTAGTTTGGTTCCTCGTGATAAATACGTTTTATGAATACGCACACAAAACTTTACGTAGAAAAATGTTTCTTGACAATAAGTTTTAAGGTGACTACTCTTAGCCTGGCATGGTCCTTCCTGAATTATACATGGGTGATCAGGCCGTCTATAATTGAGGACTAACAATGCAATGCTCATTTTGTCAAAATAGTGTTACAATTTGGCTTGCATAATAGAGAGATAAAGTAAAGTTGAAAAAAAATTTGTGATACATTAATTGATAGATAATTTGAAATTATTCGTACAGTGCAACGGAAATTTAAGAGAAAGTACAACAAGAATTCCTAAAGGGATAAAGTCTAAGCATTGATATCATCTTCCATGTTGTTAAGGTCTTGATCGGTTTCTCCTCCTCCTAAGG
>BQNB010036258.1:3290-50271 GCA_026074375.1 Tanacetum coccineum
ATTTTCCTTCCCTTTCTTTTCCTTTCTTATTAAAATAAAACTCAAGAACACAAATATGTTTTTGTTCCCCTTCCTTTCTTTTCTTTTCTTCTCTAATTTAATCTCGAGAACACAGTGTAAGTGTCATATTGGATTATAATCTAATAAGACCCAACAGAAAAACCGTCCTATAAAATGCAATATAATAAGAATTTTATATCAAATGTCCTATTACGTTATATTATAACGAGACCACATTAAAAAAGTGTCTTATTAATTAACTTAATAGGTTCCACATATAAAGTGTCATATAAAAAGCCAGTATAATATGATTCAAAATCTAATTGGTACTATAAAACATTTTTTAAGACTCCATTCAAAAAAGTGTCATACAGAGTTAAGATCAACGTAGACTCATTATTTGTCATAGATCCAATGAATCAATCTCAACCATCCATTTTTTTATCAAAAATAAAAAACCCACTTTCCACTTCTTTTTTAAAAATAAAATATCTTACAAACGGTAAATCGTCACATGACAAAAAATACACCATCGCGACGAGTATTTTTTTTATATTCAGTAGACGGGTGACACGATATACTTTCGAGGAACTTTTTTTCGATTTTTTTTCCAGTCACGAATTGCGAAAATCATATATGATTCGTATAACGAATCATATATGATTTCATGAAATCATATATGATTTCATAAAATCATATATGATTTGTGATTCTAACGAACTTTTTTTTCAATTTTGTTTCAGTCACGAATTGCGAAAATCATATATGATTCGTATAACGAATCATATATGATTTCATAAAATCGTATATGACTTCATAAAATCATAAAAAAAAGTTCGTCGAAAGTACATAGTGTCGCCCCTCTATAAAAAGATAATTTAATTCTCGTCGCGATGATATGTTTTGTTTTGCGTAACGATTAACAGTGTGTGAGATATTTAATTTTTTAAAAAGAGGTGGAAAGTAGATTTTTTTATTTTTGATGAAAAAATAAGTGGCTAGGATTTGTTCATTGGGTCTATAACAAATATTGGGTCTATATTGAACTTTTGGCGTGTCATACAAAAGGTCCTAAAAGAACCTTTTTTATGTAGTTAATTTATTAAATCTTTGAGTGTTTTGTTATTTGTAGCCATAAGGGCTATGTTTAAAAGTTAGATACATACATCAAGGGTGACATGTTTAGTTTGTTGGCCGAGTATTGTTAAATTCCGAGTGGGTGGGTATTTTGTACCAACAATTTATGTTATTCAGAATTTCTTAACCATAGCCTTAATATATTTACCATTTTCATTGATATGTTTTTTTGTTTGATTGAAACTGTGTTTCATTGATGTTTGGACAGTCAAACCGTGTATATAAATGAGTGTATAAAAACGTGTGTATAAATGTGTGTATAAAAACGTGTATAAAAATGAGTGTATAAAAACGCGTGTATAAAAACGTGTATAAATTTTTTTCTATAAAAACGTGTATAAAAATGGTATAAAAACATGCATAAAAATATGTATAAAAATGAGTGTATACAAATGTGTGTATAAAAATATGTATAAGAATGTGTGTATAAAAACATGTGTAAAAACGTGTATAAATTTTAAAAATAATAAGATAAAATAGACATTAAAAAAATCAATTTATAGTTAATTACAAATGACAGTTAGTAAATAAGACTAACGTTGAATAAACGAATCGTTAGCTTAACTGACTCCAACAAGTCAAGAGGTCACTGGTACACATAATGTACGAAATTTGAATGTTTAGTGAAATATTAGGAAAAAAATTAGCTACATATAAAGTGTTTAAGTTAGATGTCTTTTTAAGTCATTAGCCCTAAACTTAAATACACACTTTGAAGAGGTAACACCCTAGTTCAAAATATTATAGGATTGTGTACAACAATATATTATCAAGGAAAAACAGCCATTAGCAAAACCTGATATAATACACCCGAGCTAATAAAAATCAGCATTAGCTAGACAGGATTTATAGCAAAATTATGCTAAAACTTGAGATGAAGCTAAAGATGGACTAGGAATGGGAGCTAAAAACCGGAGATTTTTATTCATAAGACACAAGTTAAAGTTAGTGTTAGGGTGTGACGATAATCTTGGATATCTGCTTGAATTTTGTATGTTCACTTTAGCATATAAATTATTTCGACCTAGTGGATGGCTGGGTATCACAAAATCCTTATTGGGATAATTGAAAAAAAAACACTTTTGTTTCTAGGCATTTGAGAGAAAACCACTCAAGGTGACCTAGTGACGAAAAGCTTGAGGGTTTTACCTGGTTTGAGTCTGTGTGGCGGTGGGTTCAAATCCCATGGATTATTCAGGCAATGTGTCGGAAACCTTGATTACCAAAAAAAAAATGTGCAAGGTATCAAATTAAATCAATTCTTGCTATGTGCAAACAACCCTAAAGTGGTCATGCCAACATCTTGCAAATGGAGGGTCTTACCTGGTTTGAGTATGTGTGGCGGTGGGTTCAAACCCCTTGGAATAATTTGTCAAAAGGTCAAAAACTGTGGTTCAATCCCCGTGGATGCTCGGTCAAGAGGTCGATAACCATAGATTAGTCTATGTGGCGGTAGGTTCAAACCACATTGGACCATTTAAGTAATTAACTCCTCATTTAGATATAACGGATTAACACGTACAAGTTTGAAATATATGTGAATTTAATTTGATGTATGTTGATGTGATTTAAAAAAAATAAGTTTCTGTTGAACAAATTCCACAAACAACTTTAAAAAAATATAAACTTTAAGGTCCAACTTATAATATAAGCTGCTCCGACTTCAACTCCTTCTGTTAATCATGGTTTTCACATAAGACCCCACACATCATTGACTAAAAGGACTAAGTACATCGACTCCTAAAGTAAAATACACTTCATATTATTAGTCTATCACTTTTTGTATACGCTCTATCTTTCTAGTCTTTGCATAACAAAGATGGATGTCAGTTATTGTTGACCCGGACTTTTCATAATTTGACTCTTGAAGTAAAATACACTTCATATTAGTCTACCACTTTTTGTATACGTTTACATCTGTGTATAATTGCTTCTTTCTTTTCGATCATAAAACAGGGTATCAAGCTACTTGAATTTTCCATTTAGATTGACCATACATATTAAGATCCTATGGTAAGCCGTGTGTACTTTGTGTCATATAGCGTATTTGATTACTGTTTGGATTTGAAAGAGTTGGCATGCTCCATGCTTTTTCAGTTCTTTTAATTTTTTTTGGCACAACGTATCATTAATGGTTCTTGAAATCTATTTTAGAAAACATTTAAAATATTATGCTCCAATTATAAGAAATTGATCATATACCATATTGTCAATGCAGTTTGGATTAGTGGGTAGGTATGGAGAGGTCGTCGATGATTAGCAATAAATAAATAAAAACCTGCCTGTATTATTCACGGTTAAAAATTTTGTGCTCCTTAGAAGAAAGTACACATATACCATATTGTCAATAAAGTTTGGTTTATTCAAGGGTAAGTTTGGTGAGGTGGTCGTTGATAAGAGAGAACAAAAAAAGATAAAATCATGTCATTGTAAATTTCTTGGTGTTAACTGTTAAGTAAACTTTGCTCCTTAAGGAAAGATTGACGTTTGACCATTTGTTTATGCTCTCTCATTATTCACTTTGAAACTTGATTAGCAAAGGTGCACCAGAGAAAGGAATATAGGATTTATACTGAATATAAGCATTATATATGATCGTACAATAATCTGCACCTTCTTGATCAGAGTCTGCGCAAGGATGGACCTTGGGAACTGACTCCGGAGTAAGGGTAAGACGTGATGTAATGAGGTATGTGTTTTAGAGAGATAAAGTAGAGAGGGAGTGAAAACTGAAATGTATAATTGAGACGGCGTAAGAGTAAGACCTCATGTAATGAGGCATGTACACCACATGTTTGATGAAGTTTCCATGAAGTTAAACATGTAGATTTTTTGTTATTATCTACACAATGCAAGATGTAAATCAAATATTGTAATATAAGAGACTCGGATCTGCAAATCTTATACGAAAGGCGATATGCTCTAGAGATGACAATGGTAATGCTTTTCTTGTGCAATTTTATTAGCCCTCTGTTGTAAAAGTAAAAAAAGAACAGAATAACCTAAACGGAGGCTCATTCAATTTATTTGAAATAATAGGTACCGTAGTTTATTTGACTCTCTCTATTGTTGACCATAGTTTAGATGTTCTTAGCCATATCGTTTTTTAATGTTGCTTATTGTAATAAGGTCATTTTAATATCAATCGGCCTAAATACAAGGGGTGACCCAGCGGTAAGAATACCAACCTTTTAAAGTAGAAGTCAAGGACCCGAATCCAACGGGGAGAAAATTAATCCCCTTGTGGCCACGGAGATTTACCTGTGCCCGACTCCGGGCTATCCAAAAAGGGTAGTCGCCCTGGAATTAATCAACTCGCAATGATTAGTCGAAAACCCAGGTAACCCAAAAAAAAATCAATTGACCTCAATCATGGGGTCCCGGCACTAGCCTTGCATGATGATATTCAAAAGCATTTGATCGAGTTCTTCAGTCACGAGTGTGGTCTACCGTTGATTTTTGGGTGTGTAATAATGTACAGTAGTTTTTTGCTCATGGTTCGCATTCATCTTTTCTGATGCAATGTATATGCTCCAATCCAAATAAGTGATGTTTACAAGAGTGGGATGTCAATGAGTCACAATCCTCTTTTTACTGGAACAGTTGAACCACTTTTATTTTCCTCTTACTGTGACCCAAGTAATGGTCAATTTACATTCACCAAGTGCCCACTTGCTATAGGCCACTGTGCCCACCTTGGGTTCAGGTCAAGGAAACAATATAATGATGGACATTAACAATTCACTTTAAAAGTTGATTAGCAAAGGTGCACCAGAGAAAGAAACAGAGGGTTTGTATATTGAATACAGGCATTTTATACAATAATACAAAGGTTGATCTTATGTTATTTAGAAAAGAATATAAAATGGTTGATCTTATGTTAATTTTGTAAAAAATTTCTTCTTTTGGCTGACGAGGCCAATGGTTATTTGGCTGTTAAACAATGATGTTGTGTGATGGTTTGGCCAAATAAACTTAATTAGCAAAACTGTTAACATAATTTGACACAACTTAGTTTGCTACATTAATTAATATCCGTTTATATGCATGTTAGTCTTTTAATTATAATTTTTCACAAATCGAAGTGTTTTGACTTGTTTGTGCATGCATTCTTATTTTTGTTTATTGGCATATTTTTTACCCGAGTCTAAATTTTCCAGTATTTTATACAAATATTCTTGCATTTAACCATAATTATCTCTACTTTTACTGCCGGGTTTTGCTCTAGTTTCTCAAGCAAAACAACCTTGTGGAATAATGTGACACCACCTAAAATCTAATTTCTGAGAATTGCAAATTAATTTATGAGAAAAGGGTAGCTGAAGTATAAATAAAGACATACAAGCCTTCACTTTACAGAAACAGCATGCAAAACCAAGTAATGGCTTCTTCAAAGTTCTTACTTTTATCTCTTCTCGTTGTTATAAATTGTGGTGTGTATATGATGATCCTGGATATCTCTGTTGTATCGTGTTGAGTTCACTTTCCGTATTAAGTATTTCGACCCTATAAGATGTCTGGGTTGCACGAAATCTCAATCGGGATAATACAAAGAGAATGACAATTTGTGTTCTAGGCACAAGAATCACAAATCAAGAACAATAAAGGAATTGTATATGTTTTTCGTATCCTGTTCTGAGACGAGATAACTTCTATTTATGAAAACGTAAGTTTAAGACAGTTAAAAGTGGTTGATATCCAACAGTTGTGTAATTGTTCACCACAGTTATGTTGGTTGGGTTTTGGCGGGAAATTAAGGTAAATCCTTAATACATATTTATAAAAATCGTTTAGGTTTTGGGACCCCAGCAAGGGGTGCTACCCCAAACCCCACGAGGGGCTCTGCCCCTTGACCCCTGCTTTTCGGGGGCGCGGCCCCCTTGACCCCCGCTTTTCTGTCATGGTCGAGTTCATATTTGCTCAACGAGTGTGCACTCCACACTTTCCTAGCTCGTATCCGAGCCGAATATGAAATCTCGTCGATCTCTAGTAAATCATCATTGCCTAAATGGTCGTCGATGACACTAAAATCACCAACAAATTCCCCTCCATTTCAGTGTAATCCTTGATTTACTAAAACATATATAAAGATATATGCGTTTATCTTAAAACAAACACAACGAAACAAACAAATGCATAAATGAAAATGTCTTGCGATTGAATTTTCATCTTAGTGTAATACACATTTCAAATATTCAAAAATCAGGGTCGTAACGATTGAACCCGTCAATCCATTTGAATAGCTGCAGATACTATACACACAAGTTTCTACAACACTCTAAAGTTCGTTTACTTGACACTTTACAAGCCATGTGTCCCAATCCATTAATTAACATACAGGAAGCCAAGTCCAAGCTTCTTGAAGCGGCAAAACTTCATATTCACATAGGTGGTCCTTTTAGTTCTTGCACCTGCATTTGCAATTTTTCAAAAGAACCATTAAGAAGGTAAACTCTAACCTAACCATCACTTGCAGGTCTGAACACATACATCGGGAAGATAAATACACGTGTTCCAATCTCTAATTATAAGCTTTCCTCATTGAATTCAGCTTCTAACGTCGTATTAGAAGGGAATTGGGTATCTCATTGGTAGTAGATTTATATGGAATTTAATCACATCCCTATCACTGATTTATTCACTAAGTCCCTAGCGAGACCCTTACTCAAGTGGCCGGCTAAATTCTTTTGTGACCGAATAAACTCAATAGAAATCACACTGTTCATGATTAACTCCCTAATCATACTATGTCTAACACCTAAGTGTCTAGACTTGCCATTATATATTTGACTATATGCTTTAGCCAATGTGGCCTTGACTTTTTGACTGTTTTCCTCTTACGGTCACATAAAAACGATTACCGCGTAATCGGTAATCTTTTGAAACGTATTTAAATTATAAATACTAATAATTATTATTATCTCTCATTGGTTATTTTATTTTTCAAACTTACTTAACTTGAAAATGAGAAGATATATATTTTCATAAGTTGACTTATCAAAAACGACCCGCTAAATTACGTTTTCATTATTCGGACACTAAAGCAATTTGATGTAAAACGACATTCCAGACAACTTTTTAGTTTTGACCGAGACCCGAAAACAGTCAGAAAGTGACTAAAATGCCCTCGCAAGATTTAGAAACGAGAAAATAATTAAATAATATTTAATTAACGGTTTTATTAAATAAAAACATTTAATAAATTAGTCATTATTTTATTCGAAAACGTTTGTTGATAACGCGAATATATGAGTTAGAAATATATTTTATTTTTATTTCGGACAAGGCGTAACCGGGTCGCTAAATAAATAACAAATATTTTTAGAAATGTTATAAAAATATATTTATGAAATATTATCAAGTAAATACTCATTTTTATCGGAAAAATGATTTGAAAAACGATGGCGCAAGTTTCGTGATCTGAACCACCCGTTAAGTCGCCCAAACGAGTCCCGAACCACTATTTTATAAAAGATTACTCAAAAGTTACACGTTAGGTCCCTGTGAAATATTTACAAAGTTAACCCTCAACTATTAACAACTATTCAAAATTTTTAAAACTTTTATTATATATATATAATTTATATCATTCTTTTTTTTCATTTCTATAAAACTAAACACACACACACACACAAATACACACTCTCTCCCTCCTTCATCTTCTCCGGTCGGATTCCGGCCACCGGCCGCCGCCGGCCACCACCGCCGGCCACTTTTCCGGCCAAACTCCGGCGAACCCAAAATATATAAAAAGATAGATCCTCCACCGATCTACTCGATCCCCCTTGTCACTCTCCTCCACGCGCCGTTTACCTCCTCCGGCTGCCTCCATTCGTCGGAAAGGGTGCGTTTTGGTTCCGGGTCAGCCGCACCAAAACAGCCAACGACAAGGGTGCGTTTGGGGTTTGGGTCTCAACCGACAAGGGTGTGTTTGGACTTGGGTTTAGCTGAAAAACCGCCATATGGCGTGTTTGGTTTAATGGCAACAGCCAGAAGGACGTGTTTGTTTTTGGTTTCCATATTAGGACGCGTTTGGTTTAGCCGAAACGCAGCAAGGGTGCGTTGGTTCGTGACAGCCACTAGGGTGCGTTCGGGTTGGGTTTAGCAGCCCCGAAAGGGTGCGTTTGGTTGGTTTGGCAGCCCCGAATGGGTGCGTTTGTTGCTGCGTTTTTATAAGCTGAAAAGGGTGTTTGGTTTTGGGGTTTATCAGCCCATAAGGGGGCGTTTGTTCCTGGTTTGGCAGCCCCGAATGGGTGCGTTTGTTGCTGCGTTTTTATAAGCTGAGAAGGGTGTTTGGTTTTGGGGTTTATCAGCCCATAAGGGGGCGTTTGTTCCTGGTTTGGCAGCCCCTAAGGGGCGTTTGGTTCTGCATTTTATAGCAGCCCCCAAAGGGGTGTTTGTTTATGCATTTAGTTTAGCACCAGTTAGGGTGCGTTTGGTTCAGCCGTAAAGGCATGTTTGGTTTGGCGTTTTATAACACATAAGGGTGCGTTTGGTTAGTTGGTTAATAGTTAATAAGGGTGTGTTTGGTTTTATTTACTTTACTATTTATTGATCTCGTTTAGATATAAATTAAAAACACGCATATTTTGCAACAAGGATTGATTGAAAAGGGGAAAATGTTGAGTTTTGTAGAAATGGGAAACGTCGTGTAAACGACTAGGTCATGCCGAAATTTATAAAAATTTATATACTTAGTATTTTTCATTAAAATTTCTATTATTTGGAAAACCGATAAAAGAACGAAGTGATATAGTTTTAAGATTTTATAATTGATTATTATACGATAAACCAGTGAATAAACGAAAGATATACTTTTACGAACAAAACAACTAGTTTAGTTAAAACGCGCAACGAAACACTAATATATATAACATTATTTTATAATTCTAATAAATAAAATAATAAGTTTTGTAAAAACTTTAAAAACGTCCTTTATTCAATTCGTAACTTTAAAACGTGTATTTACTTTTACGCAAGAACTTTTTATTAATTTAATTGGTGACTTTTGAAAACGCGTCGAATTATATTATTACCATTATTTTTAACCACGTTTCTTATATAATACTTGTAAAGTATTATATACTACGACTTTTCCTTTTGAATGTTTGTCTTTATTATATACTTCACCATATGAATTATATAATTGTTCATTTTTCATAGGTAATATATATACGGAATATATTACATATTTTGCGTGTGTTTTTCGATTTATTTTATTTAACCAACCACCAAACTCATCCAACTTGAAATCCAAATCCCTTATCAACTAGTCGCGTTGATGTACTCATCCATCGGTAAACCCAAATTCATCATCCTAAACTAGTGGGATTTAGCCGTTAAGTTAAGCTGCAACTTCTTGGTCAAGCCGTTCCGTTCTCCGTTTGTGCTGTGCTTATTATTTGCATTTCTGCTAGTTGCTCTGCAACATCAAGGTGAGTTCATAGCCCCACATTTTACTCGTTTTGAATAAATGTTTTATTATCTTTTGGGGTGAGAAACATGCTCGTTTACAAACTTGTTTACGTTACCGAATTTCAAACTCGTTTACACACTAATTACAAACCTGGTTACTTGATTGATATCACACTCTTTCTACTTATGGGATTAAGTATTTAAAGTTGTTATGAATAAAATGGTTATTTCTTCATTGGACACAAGTGTTTTCAGTTACCATATCCTATTTACGTGTTGCCTAAGTTTGCTTAACAAACCACGAACTACTGCCCGAATTATCATGAACTGTTAATTTCTCGACCGGAGGACCGGTTGAGGGAGCGCGAGTGAATAAATAGATCTATTGGGACTAATTATCCCTATCCGGGTAAGCATGCACTTACTTGTTTCTGTCGTCGATGAACAAACGGATATATGTCATGTCGATTATACTTTATGGTGGTCTTTGGTTTGGGACACCGGTTTAGGGCAGGAATACTATGCAGCAAGATGTAGCATGCCCTGCTGACTAAATTAGCTTCGGTGTCATGAGCTTAGCGCAACAGTATACACTTTTCATGCGATATTGTATTCGTTATAATAGTCGCAAATTTTCTTTGGTACGTAAGTATAAATCTCCTATAACTGTCACTGCGTACATTAAACTTATGGTCCACACGACTTGTTGAACGTTTCTGATATTAAATGTTTTTCGTAATACTTTGAGTAAAGCTGTATTCACTAAACGTTTTGTTCCTCATAAATGTTTTACTTAAACCATGAATATCAACTCAACTTATGTTGACCGTTTAGCAATATTTTTCACAGGTGCTTAGCTTTGGACTTCTTGATGTGCTATGTGGAGTCTACGTGCAATATGATACTCTTTCAAGACTTATCAAAATATCATACTCGTTGTCTTTTGAAAACCAAATTATGCTTCCGCTACATTTTACTTATGCTTCCGCAAATGTTTAATTTCTTTTAAATCATGTAAAACTTATTTATTTTTAAACAATGCAACGAGTTATGATTTCTAAAACGTCCATTAGTGGTCGTTCTCTTGTGCCTTGTGTTCGGATTATGATGACGTCACGCCCTCGGACACGTATTCCGTCCAGGCCCCGTCTGGGGGTGTGACAGATTGGTATCAGAGCCAAGGTTATAGAGAACCAGGTAGAATATCTAGGTAGAATATCTAGGTCTGGTCTATAACCAGTATGTGATCCTTACGTGCTTTTATGTGTGCCTTATACGTGTTTTTGCTATGAGCTTACGCTTATCTTTTCTCTGCGATTATCTTTTCTCTACGGTTATCTTTTCTTTGGGGTTATTTTTTTCTTTGCGGTTATCTCTTCTCCGCGGTTTACGTTCGCCTTACGTTTATTCCTCTATTTACTTATATGGAAGTTGTCTATATAAATATTAAACCTTTCTAAGACATTGTGGATGACACAATGGTCTCTAAAATTTGTCTAAGACATTGTGAGCGATGCAATGGTCTCGAACTTATTATTCATAACCTTATACAATATCGTATTACGCGAAACCCGACACGATTATTTTTACATGGAATTATGTATGAATCTAAGTTTCACAAGTCTTGTATGGGCGGGACTTGTAACTGGAGGTTTAATATGGTAATTGCTATGTAAACTCATTCATGAAAGATCTTAATCTTATTTACTTTAACAGTATACTCATCAGCTATTTTGAACTCGATGTCGATCTTCCCTAATTGTTTCTCCCCGTCTTCGAAGACGAGTTTTAAACACTCGTCCCATACTCATTAGAGTGCCTGCATCGTATTTTCATCCACCACCTTGAAGATTTTGTGAGTACGCGTATTGCCTCAGAAATTAGTCTATACTTAACCATTTATTCGACTTATTTCATTTCCATTACCCCATTCGATTTTGAAGTAAATACCGACGACAAGACAAGGAATGAGTTCTACAAGGATTGAGTGTATTGTAACCCAACGAATTGCTAATGCTATCGAAGCTAATACTGTTTATGAGGAAAGAATCCACATGGATCACGACTAAATAGATTAGGTCGTACGCTAGGAAACCAAGGTATTAAGGAATGACAACAACAAAATAAATGACAAAAGGTCATGAGAGCTTATATTGCTAAACCAAATTTCAAGGACGCATAAGTAACAAAAATTCCCCTTCCACAACAAACGAAAGATGCACCACACTGGACCATGCACTGTGAAGTGCAATAACTACAAGAGTGTTGGCCATGTGAGTAGGAATTATAGGACACCCATTTCGATATTCAACTTAGAGGCCATAGTGGCAAATTAGAAATCTAAACCGTGCGAACCGTATTTAGGAGGTTAAAACTCGTTGGAGCTCTAACACCGTCAAAGATAACGTTGATGTTTAAGGAAAGATTTTCCCTATTTAGTGAAACCAAAGTAGACTCAGGCTGTAATCTCTAAGAGTGTTGCACTAGTACTTACCTGTGAATTTCGTGTATTGTGTGGATTTCCTTAAATCCTTTGTTCAAATTGTGTCATGATGATTTTTTCAGTTACACTCCACATCTCTAGTAAATATATGTAAGCTGCTCCTTGAGTCTGTTACCGTCTTACACCACTCTCACTATTATTATGTAAACTGTCTTATTGTTATTAACTAACTGGATGGTATCCTATGAACTATTTTAGTGTCGTCTTATAAACCTAGTTATCGCGTTACGAACTATTTTACCACCAGTTTACAAACCGTTTGCTGATAGCTTCTTGTTTATTTTAACACCTTATAAACTATTTTGATATCATTCCATAAACTGGTTTGTCAACATTTTAAAATTTTCCTACAATTACTTCATAACTTATCTGACTATAAATTAATAAACTAACTCGTTTTTATTTTATAACCTATTTTACGGTTAATTATAAACTCTTTTGCTACCCTATGATAAAATATTTTGCAGTTATCTTACAAACTATTTCGGTGTCACCTCATGAATTATTTCGTTGTTATTTACAAACTGTTTCGCTATCAAATTATGAAGTATGTCGTCAACATCTTATGAACTACTTTGTGTCTTTTATGAACTATTACGTTGCCACTTTATAAATTATTGGGTTGTCAACTCGTAAACCATTTGTTACCATTACATTATAAACCGTCACGTAACTTTCTCGTAAACTATTTTTGTTATCGCCTCATAAAACATTTCCCGTTATCTTACAAAATATCTTGCGTTGTTATATAAACAACCCTGTTTTCATTACCACGAACTGTTTTGCTAACTTATAAACTATATCGTTTATACCGTATAAGATTTTCTTTATAACATTAGTTTGACGAAATGAGCATTTTATCGTAGTTCCTAAATTATGCATAGCCTGATCACCTATGGATAATTCAGGAAGGACCATGCTATGCTGGGAGTAGTCACTATAAATTTTTGTCAAATTACCCTTACTTTTCATTTCTATTTTCTTTCTTTCCTCTACATTGTCAACGAGATTATATTGTACTTGGTTTTATTAATATTTCGCGTGCGTATTCATGAGTCGTGTCAGTCAGTATTCGCATCCGTAAGCGTCATAATTAAGTAGCTTTTCTTTAACCTTAGCATGTGGAAACACCACAACTTTAGCTGAGAGACTAAATCATGCTTCCTGTAGTCAGGGAAATTACAGATTGAAAGGTTCTAGAATGTAATGAGCATATCACTCTAAGTGGATTATAACCAATAGAACTAGAAGATTTTCTTCGATATACTTACCTTTTAGTGAGATAGAATCACGTGAATTATGAGATCCTCGTATCGACAAAACCTCTGATGGATCCTTCAGGATGTACACCGACAAGCCGAGAATTTAACAAGCTAACCGTTACCCGTTTTCTAGTATAGACGATCTTTTCGATCAACTACGAGGATATAGCGTTACTCGAAAATCGACCTAAGAACTAGCTACCACCAACTGAAAGTTCATGAGAAGAACAACTCGACACACGACCTATAGATTTGGGAACACTACCGATATGACATAAGTATGAACTCGAACCCGATAATCACCGGAATCCGTTAAAAAGACCTAGAAACGCGATCGTGTCTTACCACTCAATAGAATCTTAAAGCCTCACTTGAACTACCTTATCTCATTCTTAAGTTATTACTTTTCCCGTGAGCTCCTCCCATTTGTTGACCTTTAACTGTGATATTGTTGTCTCAAATTTTCTCACTCTCCGCATTCCATCACCGTTCGTTATAGTTATTGTTGCTGCGTATTCTCATACTTTTGATTCACGACTCCATGTGTTTGTGCTATGATTTTTAAATCTAATAAAATAAATAAATACTTTAATAAAGATTTTTAATGGTTTCGGATATATATATTTGTTCTTGTCAAGAGTATGCGAGATTTGTGAGTTGCAACAAAGACGACGATGAGGTTAGGCTTGAATTATAGTGAATTTTGTTGATTGGTTTTGGCGTAAAAGAATTTTGGATAGTTTGGAAAATATTGTGGCATTATGGTCAAGTCCATGGGTGATTTATAAAAATATAGTTGTTGGTCCGAGTTTTAAATGAGGGTAAAACGGACGTTTAAAAATGTCTCGAAAGGTTTATTAAGTGTCGAAAGTTTTTGAAAATATTCGTGGAGCTTCTTAATATCAAAACGAAGGTTTAGGAATTTTTCTAAAAATGATAAGTCGTTGTCGTTGGTCATTTCTAAATATAGCAACACTTTATATATATATATATATATATATATATATATATTTTGCAAGCTAAGTATTTTGGTTAAACGATAGGGTTTCAATAGTTCGTTTTTGGAGATATAGAAACGATTAAATTAGGGGATGCTATTAACGTCCAGAAATTAAAACTTTCCTAAAATGAAAACTTTCTATAAATAGTAACTTTTCGTAAGAACGTCGTAACATCTTTATAAATTTAATAAGTCGTAAAAACACATTTTGTTGACTAAACTAAAGCACAAACATATATGGTTGTCTATTTCGTTATTAAACGTTGTGTGCAACGTTCCGTTATTATTATTATTATTTCTCGTTCTACGGCGCATCTATATTAAGTCGCGATTAGAGCCGTTCGGTTATACTTTATTCTCCTCCTTTGTTTAAGGTGAGTTGAGTCACGATACTTCCTCGTACTTTCTAAGTAAGTTGAATACTTACATCTTTTAGCCTCGTTCGATATTAATCACCGGTCCTTACAGATATCTCTGCCCTAAAACATTTAAACCCTTATACAGACATACCCACACGTCTACACTTTCTCCTTTTATGTTTTCACTATCAATAGACTTTCCTTATAACATGTTATATCAACCACAAAACTTGTAATGATATTTTTCTAAAATACTCATGTTGATGAATTAAATAACCTGGTCAAACTTAGCCAAAATTTTTGTATATTAAGAAGTGTCAAAACATTGAATTTTGCTGAATAAAGTTTTCAACGTCATGATTAAAAACGGATTTGTTAAATCCTAAATATGTTCCTAATCACACAATAGGTTAACAAAAATCGAATCCCGGGACGGGATTCCTTTAAGGGGTAGGTACTGTCACACCTCGCAATTTTCGATATTTTAAATTACTATTTTACCCTTTGACTTTTCAGTTCCAATTTGACTTTTGACTTTTGACCTCTTACGGTCACATAAAAACGATTACCGCGTAGCCGGTAAAATTTTTGAAACGTTTTTAAATAATAAATCATAATTTCGATTATTATCGCTCATTTGCAAATTTATTTTTCTAACTTATTTGACTTGAAAACGAGAAGATATATTTTATTCCTAAATTGACTTATCAAAAACGACCCGCTAAATTACGTTTTCACGATTCAGACTCTAAAGCAATTTGATGTAAAACGACATTCCTGACAACTTTTTAGTTTTGCCCGAGACTTGAAACCAAGCAGAAAATGACTGAAATAGCCTCGCAAAATTTTGAACACAACTCGTACCGACCCAAAAATAATTAAATTTATATTTAATTATCACTTTTTATTAAATAAAAATATTTAATAAATTATTTAATATTTTATTCAAAAGCGTTTATATAAAAACACAAAGGTTCAAATTAAAGTTTCATTTTTACGGACAAAGGTTACCCGTGTTACCCAAAATAAATAATAAACGTTAAATACATTTTATAAAAACATTTATAAAATATAATCAAGTAAATACTCGTTTTTATCAGAAAAATGATTTGGAAAACAATGGCGCACGTTTCGTATTTTGAAACATCCGTTAAGTGGTACCCCAAACGTTTTTTTGTCCGCGAATCAATAATTAACAAAAGTTACACGTTAGGTCCCTGTGAAATATTTACAAAGTTAACCCTCAACTATTAACAACTATTCAAAAAAATTTAAAACTTTTATTATATATATAAATTATATCACTTTCATTTCATTTCCATCTCTACAACACACACATATACACAAAACCCTAACACACACCTCTCCTCCTCCATCTTTTCCGGCGCCGTCACCGGAGGAATTCCGGCCACCAGCCGCCGACCCCACGTCGGTCACCACAAACCCGATCCACCCAGCCGGCCTGGACAAACCACGGCGCCACCACATCACCATCAATTCGTCCCTTCGCACTCCCTCAATCACACAACCAACCACCATCCCAGACAGCCAACACCATCTTCATCTCATCTTCATGTCATCATCCACCTCCATCACGCTGCCTCACGCCTAGACGACTACCCACCATTGGCTGCTATCTCCACAAACACCACCATTTCTCGGCCACCCTCCGCGGCTCAGCCGCGTACCACCACCACTCCCCTCTTATATTTTTATTTCATTTTTATTTTTTTTACATAAAGGGTGCGTTTGGTTGTGTGTATAACAACTTAAAGGGTGCGTTTGGTTGGTTGTAAAACAGCACCGCGAAGGGTGTGTTTTGTTTCGGGTTTCTAGCACCAAAAAGGGTCTTTTTGCGGGCGTGGGCATTCTTGGTGATTAGGGGTGCGTTTGATTTGCTGGTTTAAACAAAAGCCAATTTAGGGGCTGAATGTTTGGTTTTGGATTTTACACCCAAAAGGGCTGTTTTGTTTATGCGTGTTGCTTTGACCATAAAGGGTCGCGTTTTTGGATTTTATTAGGTTTTCGGGGGTGATTGTTTTCTTGCCTTGTTAGAAACAGCCCACATTGGGTGCGTTTTTTGGCTCGGCAGGTTGAAACAAAACCCAAAGGAGGTGTTTGGAATTTTGTGTAAAACTTTGCCCAAAAGGGGGGGCGGGGGGATTATTTTTATTGGGGGGGGGGTGTGGTATTATAAAAAACAAAGGGGCCCCCAAACAAAACAAGGGGGGGGCCGGGTGGGGTTTTTTTTGGGTTATTCCGGCTTTGGGTGGGGGTCTAAAAACCGCCCCCCGTTAAAAAAATAAGGGGGGGGGGTATCGTGCGGTTTTTGTGGAACAGCTAGTCCCCACTTGGGGTGTGTTTGGTTTTTGCTTTATACTAGTTTAATTATTTGATTTCGTTAGTTATATAATGAAACACGCGGAGTATATGCTATTTTGGGATTGATTTTGGTGGTTAAAACAATGAGTTTTATAAAAATGGAAAACGTTCCCTACAAACGGCAAAAAGTCTTGCCAAATATTTCTAAAAACTTTTTACCTTATAACTTTTCATTAAAGTTTATACTATTTTAGGAGACCACGATAAATGACAAAAGTTTATATGTTTTTAAGATTTTTAAAGAGTTCATTTGTACAATAAATCGGTAAAAATAAACGGAAAACTATACTTTTGCACAAAAAAAAAAAAAAAAACGTGGAGAAACTTTGAGTTTAGTAAAAATGGAAACGTCGTGTAAACGGCAAGGTCATGCCGAAATTTCTAAAAATCGTTATACTTAGTATTTTCACTAAAACTTTTATTAGTTTAGAAACCCGATAAATGGACAAAGTTATATAGTTTTTAAGATTTTAATATGTAGTTACACAATAACGCGACAACAAACGAAAACTATACTTTTACAAACGATACAACTAGTTTACTTAAAACGCGTAACGAAATACTAAATTATAAAATATTATTTTATAATTCCCAACAATAACTTTTGTAAAACCTTTAAAAGCGTCGTTTAACTAATACGTAACTTTAAAACGTGTATTTACTTTTACGCAAGAACTTTTTATTAATTTAATTGGTGACTTTTGAAAAAGTGTCGAATTATATTATTACCATTATTTTAATCACGTTTCTTATATAATACTTGTAAAATATTATATATTGCGACCTTTTCTTTTGGTTGTTTGTCTTTATTATTTACTTCATCATATGAATTATATAATTGTTCATTTTTCATATGTAATATATATACGGAATATATTACATACTTTGCGTGTGTTTTTTGATTTTTTTTATTTAACCAACCACCAAACTCATCCAACTTGAAATCCAAATCCCTTATCAACGTGTCGCGTTGATCCATCGGAAAACCAAATTCATCATCCTAAGCTAGTAGGATTTAGCCGTTTAGTTAAGCTGCATCTTCTTGGTCGAGCCGTTCCGTTCTCCGTTTGTGCTGTGATTGTTATTTGCATTTCTGCTAGTTGCTCTGCAACATCAAGGTGGGTTCATAGCCCCACGTTGTACTTGTTTTATATTTACCTTATTACTTTTGGGGTGAGAAACATGCTTGTTTACAAACTCGATTACTTCACTGAATCTCAAACTCGTATACGTTGATTACAAACTTGTTACATGATTGATATCACACTCGTTTTTACTTATGGATATAAGTACTTTAAGCTTTTACAAAAATGTTGGTTGTTTTTACTGGACACAAGTACTTGCGTGAGATATCCCTGTTTATGTGTTGCCTAAGTTAAGCATTTAGACCACTATTGCCCGAACTATCATGAACTGTCAATCTCTTGACTGGAGGACCGGTCGAGGGAGTGCGAGTGAATAAATAGATCTATTGGGACTAATTATCCCTATCCGGGTGAGTAGCGCTCACTACCCACGGGGCGCCCGATAAACGGATATATGTCATGTCGAACTGGTTAGGTTGTCTTTGGTCGGACACCTGGAAGGGCAAACAAATACTTATAGCAATGTACATGCTATCTTTCGTAATTAGCTTCAGTGTCATGAGCTTAGTGCAACGTAAATACCCACCCCATTTTATGTGAAGTTATATCTCCTATAACTGTCACATACGTTTTGAAGTCTTGTGGTCCATACTACTTTGGTTGTACGTTTCTGATTACTAAACACTTTTCATAATACTGTGAGTGAAGCAGTATTTACTAAACGTTTTGGATACTCGTAAATGTTTTGCTTAAACCTATGAATTCACTCAACTTTATGTTGACCGTTTTAGCATGTTTTTCTCAGGTGCTTAGCTTTGGACTTCTTGATGTGCTATGTGGAGTCTACGTGCAATATGATACTCTTTCAAGACTTTATTACCATTCATACTCGTTGTCTTTTGAAAACCAAATTATGCTTCCGCTACATTTTACTTACGCTTCTGCAAATGTTTAATTTTCTTTAAATATTGTAAAACTTATTTATTTTTAAACAATGCAACGAGTTATGATTTTCAAAACGTCCATTAGTGGTCGTTCTCTTGTGCCTTGTGTTCGGATTATGATGACGTCACGCCCTCGGACACGTATTCCGTCCAGGCCCCGTCTGGGGGTGTGACAGATTGGTATCAGAGCCAAGGTTATAGAGAACCAGGTAGATATCTAGGTAGAATATCTAGGTCTGGTCTATAACCAGTATGTGATCCTTACGTGCTTTTATGTGTGCCTTATACGTGTTTTTGCTATGAGCTTACGCTTATCTTTTCTCTGCGATTATCTTTTCTCTGCGGTTATCTTTTCTCTGAGGTTATCTTTTCTTTGCGGTTATCTCTTCTCCGCGGTTTACGTTCGCCTTACGTTTATTCCTCTATTTACTTATATGGAAGTTGTCTATATAAATATTAAACCTTTCTAAGACATTGTGAGCGATGCAATGGTCTCGAACTTATTATTCATAACCTTATACAATATCGTATTACGCGAAACCCGACACGGTTATGTTTACATGGAATTATGTATGAATCTAAGTTTCACAAGTCTTGTATGGGCGGGACTTGTAACTGGAGGTTTAATATGGTAATTGCTATGTAAACTCGTTCATAAAAGATCTTAATCTTATTTACTTTAACCGTATACTCATCAGCTATTTTGAACTCTATGTCGATCTTCCCTAATTGTTTCTCCCCGTCTCCGAAGACGAGTTTTAAACACTCGTCCCATACTCATTAGAGTGCCTGCATCGTATTTTCATCCACCACCTTGAAGATTTTATGAGTACGCGTATTACATCAGAAATTATTGAGTAGGCTAATTTATAACCTCTTTATTTGAAAGGATTGGGACGCCTCTTCATTTAAATAAATAAATTGTATAAATTAGTCTATACTTATTCATTTATTCGACTTATTTCATTTCCTTTACCCCATTCGATTTTGAAGTAAATACCGACGACAAGACAAGGAATGAGTTCCACGAGGATCGAGTGTATTGTAACCCAACGAATTGCTAATGCTATTGAAGCTAATACTGTCTATGAGGAAAGAATCCACATGGCTCGCGACTAAATAGATTAGGTCGTACGTTAGGAAACCAGGGTAGTAAGGAACGCTAACAACAAAATAAATGACAAAAGGCCATGAGAGCTTACATTGCTAAACCAAATTTCAAGGACGTATAAGTAGCAAAAAAAAATTCCCTTCCACAACAAACGAAAGTTGCACCACACTAGACCATGCACTGTGAAGTGCAATAACTACAAGAGTTTTGGTCATGTGAGTAAGAATTATAGGACACCCATTTCGATATTCAACTTAGAGGCCATAATGGCAAATTAGAAATCTGAACCGTGCGAACCGTGTTTAGGAGGTTAAAACTCGTTGGAGATCTAATGTCGTCAAAGATAATGCTGATGTTTAAGGAGAGATTTGTCCCTATTTAGTGAAACCTAAGTAGACTTAGACTGTAATCTCTAAGAGTGTTGCACTGGTACTTACCTGTGAATTTTGCGTATTGTGTGGATTTCCCTAAATCCTCTGTTCAATTTGTGTCATGATGACTTTGTCAGTTACACTTTAATTCTCTAGTAAATATATGTAAGCTACTCCTTGAGTTTGTTACCGTCTTACAACCCATCTCATTATATTTATGTAAACTGTATTGCTATTATTAACTAAGTGGATGGTATCCTATGAACTATTTTAGTGTCGTCTTATAAACCTAGTTATCGCGTTATAAACTATTTTACCACCAGTTTACAAACCTTTTGTTGATAGCTTCTTGTTTATTTTAACACATTATAAACTATCTTGATATCATTCCATGAACCGTTTTTGTCAACATTTTATAATTATCCAACTATTACCTCATAACTTATCTGACTATCAATCAATGAACTAACTCGCTTTCATTTTATAACCTATTTTACGGTTAATTATAAACTCTTTTGCTACCCTATTATAAATTATTTTGCAGATATCTTACAAACTATTTCCGTGTCACCTCAGGAATTATTTCGTTGTCATTTATAAACTATTTCGCTGTCAATTTATGAAATATGTCGTCAACATCTTATGAACTACTTCGTGTCTTTTATAAACCATTACGTTGCCACTTTATAAATTATTGGGTTGTCAACTCGAAAACCATTTGTTACCATTACAGTATAAACCGTCACGTAACTTTCTCGTAAACTATTTTGTTATCACCTCATAAAACATTTCCTGTTATCTTACAAAATACTTTGTGTCGTTATATAAACTACCTTGTTTTCATTACCACGAACTGTTTTGCTACCTTATAAACTATATCGTTTGTACCGTATAAGATTTTTTTTATAACATTAATTTGACGAAATGAGCATTTTATCGTTAGTTCCTAAATTATGCATAGCCTGATCACCTATGGATAATTCAGGAAGGACCATGCTATGCTGGGAGTAGTCACCATAAAATTTGTCAAATTACACTTACGCTCCATCTCTATATTTTTTCTCTCTTCCTCTACATTATTAACGAGATTATATTGTACTTGTATTTTATTTATATTTTGTGTGCGTATTCATGAGTCATGTCGGTCACGTGTATTTGTAATCGTAAGCATCATAACTAAGCAGGTTTTCTTCAACCTTGGTATATAGAAACACCATACCCTTAGCCAGGAGACCGAATCCTACTTCTTGTAGTCGCGATAATTATGGATTGTAAGAATTTAGAACGTACCGGACTTATCACTCTAATTGGGTTATAACCAAGAGGGCTAGGAGATTTCCTTTAATATACTTACCTTTTTGTGAGTTAGACTCACATAAACTATGAGATTCTCGTATCGACAAAACTTTTGATGGACCTGAAGTTGAAGCAATAGGAGTGATGGAGATGCATCGATAGTTACTAGTAATCAGAGTTGTTAATAGGATTGGTACGTTGGAGCGAGATAACTTGAGACTCGGAGGCACGTTATGTGTTGAGAGAAAGAGAGTTGATCGACTCTGGCGTAGTAAGTCGTATACTCAAAGGGAATTGTAAAACCGAGTTCCTCACCCTGGAGAGCTTCGATATTGTTCGTCAAAAGGAAGGATGGATCCTTCAGGATGTACACTGACAAGCCGAGAATTTAACAAGCTAACCGTTACCCGTTATCTAGTATAGATGATCTTTTCGATCAACTACGAGGATGTAGCGTCTACTCAAAAATCGACCTAAGGACTAGCTACTACCAACTGAAGGTTAATGAGAAGAACTACACGACACACGACCTAGAATTTGGGGAAATAGTGCTTACCCTCAAGATTTGGGAACATTACTGATATGACATGAGTATGAACTCGAACCCGATAATCACCAAAAATCTTTTAAAAAGATCCGAAACACGATCATGTCTTACCACTTAGCAGAATCTTAAGGCCTCGCTAGAACTACCTTATCTCATTCTTAAGTTATTACTTTTCCCGTGAGCTCCTCCTATTTGTTGACCTTTGTTCTGGGATATTGTTTCTTGAAATATCCCCACTCTTCGTATTCCATCACCATTTGTTATAGTTATTGTTGCTGTGTATTCTTATACTTTTGATTCACGACTCCATATGTTTGTGCTATAAAATTTTTTTAAATGAATAAAATGAATAAATACTTTAATAAAGATTTTTGATTATTTCGGATATATAAATTGTTCTTGTTGAGAGGATGTGAGAATTGTGAGTTGCAACAAAGATGGCGATAAGGTTATGCTTGAATTATAGTGAATTTTGTTGATTGGTTTTGGCGTAAAAAAAAAATTGGATAGTTTGGAAAATATGGTGGCATTATGGTCAAGTTCATGGGTGATTTATAAAAATATAGTTGTTGGTCCGAGTTTTAAATGAGGGTAAAGCGGACGTTTAAAAAAATGTCTCGAAAGGTTTATTAAGTGTCGAAAGTCCTTGAAAATATTCGTGGAGCTTTTTAATATTTATACGAAGGTTTAGGAATTTTTCTAAAAATGATAAGTCGCTGCCATTGGTCATTTCTAAATATAGCAAAAAATTTATATATATATATTTAGCAAGCTAAGTATTTTGGTTAGACGATAGGGTTTCAATAGTTCGTTTTGGAGATATAGAAACGATTAAATTAGGGGATACTATTAACGCCCCGAAACTAAAAAAAATTTTTTTTCAAAAATGGAAACTTTCTGTAAATAGTAACTTTTCGTAAGAATGTCGTATCATCTTCAAAAAAAAACAACAACAACACTTAACGGGTCGGTGAAGACACATTTTTGTTGACTAAACTAAAGCACAAACATATATGGTTGTCTATTTCATTATTAAACGTTGTGTGCAACGTTCCATTATTATTATTATTTCTCGTTCTACGGTGCGTCTATTTATTAAGTTGCGGTTAGAACCGTTCGGTTATACCTTAATTCACACCGTCTGCTTATGGTGTGTTGAGCCATGACTCATCCTCATACTTCCTAAGTAAGTTGAATACTTACATTCATTAGCCTCGTTCGATATTAATCGCCGAACCGTACGAACATCAGAAACCAAATCTGCCTTTAACCGCTAAAAGCATTATACAGACATACCCACGCGTCTACACTTTCTCCTTTTATGTTTTCACTACTAAGGGACTTTCTTTATAACGCGTTTATATCAATCATAAAACTTGTAATGATATTTTTCTAAAATACTCATTTTGATGGATCATATATCCTGGTCAAACCCAACCAAATTTATGTTCATTAAGAAGTGTCGAAAAATCGAATTTTACTAAATAGAGTTATTAACGTCATATCTATAACTGGTTTATTAAACTCTAAATCTTTTCTTGGTCACACTAACGGTTAACAAAAATCGAATCCCGGGACGGGATTCCTTTTAAGGGGTAGGTAATGTCACAACCTGAAATTTTCAGAATTTTAAATTACTATTTTACCCTTTGACTTTTTGGTTCTGACTTGACTTTTTGAGTTTTGACATTTTACGGTCACATAAAAACGATTACCGCGTAGCCGGTAAATTTTTGAAACGTATTTAAATAATAAATCATTATTACGATCATTATCACTCATTTGCAAATTTATTTTTTCTAACTTATTTGACTTGAAAACGAGAAGATATATTTTATTCCTAAATTGGTTTATCAAAAATGACCCGTTAAATACTGTTACTCCACAACTCGAATACTAAAACAAATTGAATGTAAATTCGACATCAGACCAGACACTTTCCAGTTTTACCCGAACCTGAAACCAATCAGAAAGGACTAAAATAGACCTCGCAAAAATGTGAAGACAACGCGTACCGACACATGGAAAATAATTAAATTGTAAAATTATCACATTTTATTAAATAAAATAGTTTAATCTAAATTCTTTATTAATTTATTTAAAAACGTTTAGTTAAAAACGCGAATGTTCAAAATAAAGTTTAATTTTTACGGACAAAGTTTACCCGCGACACCCAATGATATCAAATAAATTATAATGATTTTTAAATAAATTTTATAAACACATTTATAAAATGTAGTCGAGTGGATACTCAATTTTATAGGAAAAACTATTTGGAAAACAATGGCGTAACTTTCGTAATTTAATTCAATCGTTAACTAGTCCAAACGAGTCCCGAATCATTATTTACCAAAAGTTACATTTTCAGTCCCTGTGGTAATATTTTCATCATCACCCCTCAAGTATTATAAACTTTACATTTTGATTTTTATCTTTTGGAGTATAAATAAGAAGAAGATAGGGTTTTTATTTATTTATACAAATCATACACACACCTCCCTCCCCTCTCTCTCTCATTTCCGGCGCCTCCCTCATCCCCGGCCAGATTCCGGCCAAACTCCGGCGACAGCCGCCGCCATCGCGCCACCACACCACCACTTTCATCTCCACCTCCATCTCGTTACCATCATCACCATAACCTAACTGCCGCCATCACCTCATCTTCCCCGACACCATCGTCATCCCCACCTCAGCCACTACTCCACCCCGCCATCGTCATAATCCTCAACTCCACGACACCTCAACCATCACCACAGATCCATCATTATCGCCACCTTTGTTGTCACCACCAACACCACGCACAACCTACACCACCGTCGCTCGTGCCCCATCATCACCAATCAACACCAACAACTCACCTGCCACCTCACCACTAAGAGCAAACCACCCCACCACCCGGCGGCAGGGCACAACCCGCGTACCGACCTACCCCATCCACCACTTTTTATTTATTTATTAATAAGTTTGGATGGTTCAATATGTTGTAAAAACTAATAACAAATTTAAATTGGTGTTGTTGTTTTATCTTATTCTTTTTCTTGTTTTGGTATTTGGATTCGGGTTCGTGTAATGGCGATATAGGAGCGTTTGTTTTGCGTATAAACTGCCCGAGAAGGGGCGTTTGGTTCTGCGTTGTAGCCAAACAGGGGTGTTTGGTTTTGGGCAGCCCATAAGGGGTGTTTGTTTCCCTGTATAACCACCTTTAGGGTGCGTTTGGGTATGTGTTAAAATTAGCCCAAGGGATATGTTTGGCTGTGTAAAAGACAAAAGGGTGCGTTTGGAATTTTGGTTAACAACCATAAGGGGTGTTTGGATTCGGGTTTAACACCATAAAGGGGTGTTTGTCTCGTATGGTCACGACCATAAATAAGGGGTTTGATTTTGACATTTTAACTGCCTAAAGGGGTGTTTGGTTTAAATTATTTTGGTAATTGGTTTGTCTCGTCTAGTTATAAATTTAAAACACGTGGATATAAATTGCAACATATATTGGTTAAATGGGAAAAACAATGGTTTTGGTAAAAATGGAAACGTCATACAAACGGCAAAGTCATGCCGAAATTTCTAAAAATCTTTATACTTAGTAAATTTTCATTAAAGTTTATACTATTTTAGAAACCCGATAAAATGACAAAGTTATATAGTTTTTAAGATTATTAAATTGTGATTTTACAATAAATCGGTAAATAAACGAAAAACTATACTTTTATAAACAAAACAACTAGTTTAGTTAAAACGCGCAACGAAACACTAATATATAAAACATTATTTTATAATTCTAATAAATAAAATAATAAGTTTTGTAAAAAACTTTAAAAACGTCATTTATCTAATTCGTAACTTTAAAACGTGTATTTACTTTTACGCAAGAACTTTTTATTAATTTAATTGGTGACGTTTGAAAAAGTGTCGAATTATATTATTACCGTTATTTTAATCACATTTCTTATATAATACTTGTAAAGTATTATATATTGCAACTTATTCTTTTGGTTGTTTGTCTTTATTATATAATTCACCATATGAATTATATAATTTTTTTCTTTTATATGTAATATATATATGGAATATATTACATACCTTGCGTTTTCTTTTCGGTTTATTTTATTTAACCAACCACCAAACTCATTCCAATCGAAAATCAAATCCCCCTTATCAACGTGCGCGCTGATCCTCGAAAAACCAAAATTCATCTTCAAACTAATAGGACTATAAACGTCTAAGTTTAGCTGCAACTTTTTGGTCAAAGCCGTTCCGTTCTCGTTGTGCATGTGCTTACTATTTTGCATTTCTTGCTTAGTTGCTCTGCAAATCAAGGTGAGTTCATAGCCCCACATTTTACTCGTTTTGAATAAATGTTTTATTATCTTTTGGGGTGAGAAACATGCTCGTTTACAAACTCGTTTACGTTACCGAATTTCAAACTCGTTTACACACTAATTACAAACTGGTTACTGTTGATATCTCACTCTTTCTACTTAATTGGAATTAAGTATTAAATTTGTTTATGATAAAATGGTTATTTTTCATTGGTCACAAGTGTTTTTTTCGGTTACCATCTCTATTTACGTGTGCCTTAGTTTGCTTAAAACCTACTACTGGCCTGAATTTTCATGAACTGTTCATTTTCATCCGGTGAAACCGGTTTTAGGAGCGCGAGTGGAGTAAATAGATTTATTAGGACTAATTATTCCCTATTCGCTTGTTCCACTTAACAAGAAAACAAACGGATTTATGTCCATGTCGATTTTTGCACTATGGTGGTCTTTGGTTTGGGGACACGGTTAGGGCAGGAATTACTATGCGGACAGGATGTAACATGCCATGTTGATTAATTAGCTTCAGTGTCATGAGCTTAGCGCAACAGTATACACTTTTCATGCGCTATTGTATTCGTTATAATAGTCGCATGTGTTTTGCATGTGAAGTTATATCTCCTATAACTGTCACGTGCGTACTGTAAACTTGTGGTCCACACTACTTTGGTTGAACATTTCTGATTATTAAATGTTTTTCGTAATACATTGAGTGAAGCTGTATTCACTAAACGTTTTTGGTCCTCATAAATGTTTTACTTAAACCTATGAATTCACTCAACTTTATGTTGACCGTTTTAGCATGTTTTTCTCAGGTGCTTAGCTTTGGGCTTCTTGATGTGCTATGTGGAGTCTACGTGCAATATGATACTCTTTCAAGACTTACCAAAATATCATACTCGTTGTCTTTTGAAAACCAAATTATGCTTCCGCTACATTTTACCTACGCTTTTGCAAATGTTTAATTTCTTTTAAATCATGTAAAACTTATTTATTTTTAAACAATGCAACGAGTTATGATTTCCAAAACGTCCATTAGTGGTCGTTCTCTTGTGCCTTGTGTTCGGATTATGATGATGTCACGCCCTCGAACACGTATTCCGTCCAGGCACCGTCTGGGGTGTGTCAGATTGGTATAAGAGCCTAGGTTTTTGAGTACAGGGGAGAGATCTAGGTAGAATATTCTAGGTCTGGACTATGACCAGTATGTGTCCTTACGTGCTTTATGTGGGCCCTATACGTGTTTTTGTATGAGCTTTCGCTTTCTTTTCTTGCGATTATCTTTTCTATGCGGTTGTCTTTTCTCTGGGTTATTCATTTTTTTTGTGGAATATCTCTTCTCCGCGGTTACTCGTTTCGCCTTACGTTTATTCCTCTATTTACTTATACTGGAAGGTTGTTTTCTATTAAATATTAAACCTTTCTAAGAACATTTGGGGATGACACAATGGTCTTAAAAATTTGTCTAAGGACATTGTGAGCTGATGCAATGGTCTCGAAACTTATTATCATAACTTATGACAATATCGTATTACGCCAAAAACCCGTCGCGGTTTTGTGTTATGGATTTATGTATGATCTAAGTACTTCACAAGTCTTTATGAGCAAGGATTGTAATTGGAGGTTTAATATCGTAATTGCTATGTAAAATCGTTCATAAAAGATCTTATCTTTATTTACTTTAATGTAGACTCATCAGCTATTTTGAGCTCTTATGTCGTTCTTCCCTAACTTGTTTCTCCCGTCTCCGAAACACGAGTTTTAAACACTCGTCCCATACTTATTCGAGTGTCTGCATCGTATTTTCATCCACCACCTTGAAGATTTTATGAGTACGCGTATTGCATCAGAGATTATTAAGTGGCTAATTTATAACCTCTTTATTTGAAAGGATTTGGAACGCCTCTTCATTTAAATAAATAAATTATATAAATTAGTCTATACTTATTCATTTATTCGACTTATTTCATTTCCTTTACCCCATTTGATTTTGAAGTAAATACCGACGCCAAGACAAGGAATGAGTTCCACGAGGATCGAGTGTATTGTAACCCAACGAATTGCTAATGCTATTGAAGCTAATACTGTCTAGGAGGAAAGAATCCACATGGCTCGCGACTAAATAGATTAGGTCATACGTTAGGAAACCAGGGTAGTAAGGAACGCTAACAACAAAATAAGTGACAAAATTTCCATGAGAGCTTACATTGCTAAACCAAATTTCAAGGACGTATAAGTAGCAAAAAAAAAAATTCCTTCCACAACAAACGAAAGTTGCACCGCACTAGACCATGCACTGTGAAGTGCAATAACTACAAGAGTGTTGGCCATGTGAGTAGGAATTATAGGACACCCATTTCGATATTCAACTTAGAGGCCATAGTGGCAAATTAGAAATCTGAACCGTGCGAACCGTGTTTAGGAGGTTAAAACTCGTTGGAGATCTAATGTCGTCAAAGATATGTGATGTTTAGGAGAGATTTGTCCCTATTTAGTGAAACTATAAGTAGACTTAACTGTAATCCCCTAAGAGTGTTGCACTGGTACTTACTGTGTATTTCGTGTATTGTGTGGATTTACCCTAAAAATCCTTTTGTTCATTTGTGTCTGATGATTTTGTCAGTTACACTTTCAATTCTCTGTAATATAAATGTAAGCTAACTACCTTGAGTCGGTACCGTCTTGCCAATCCCATTTAATATTACTATGTAAACTGTCTTACTGTTATTAACTAACTGGATGGTATCCTATGAACTATTTTAGTGACGTCTTATAAACATAGTTGTCGACGCGTTATGAACTATTTTACACCAGTTTACAAACTGTTTGCTGATAGCTTCTTGTTTATTTTAACACCTTATAAACTATTTTGATATCATTTCATGAATCGTTTTGTCAACATTTTTTTAATTATTCTACTATTACCTCATAACTTATCTGAGTATTAATTAATGAACCAACTCGTTTTCATTTTATAACCTAATTTACGGTTAATTATAAACCTTTTTGTTAATCCTATTTATAATTATTTGGCAGTTATCTTACAACTATTTCCGTGTCACTCAGGAATTATTTCGTTGTCATTTATAAACTATTTCGTTGTCAATTTATGAAATATGTCGTCAACATCTTATGAACTACTTCGTGTCTTTTATAAACCATTACGTTGCCACTTTATAAATTATTGGGTTGTCAACTCGAAAACCATTTGTTACCATTACAGTATAAACCGTCACGTAACTTTCTCGTAAACTATTTTGTTATCACCTCATAAAACATTTCCTGTTATCTTACAAAATACTTTGTGTCGTTATATAAACTACCTTGTTTTCATTACCACGAACTGTTTTGCTACCTTATAAACTATATCGTTTGTACCGTATAAGATTTTTTTTTATAACATTAATTTGACGAAATGAGCATTTTATCGTTAGTTCCTAAATTATGCATAGCCTGATCACCTATGGATAATTCAGGAAGGACCATGCTATGCTGGGAGTAGTCACCATAAAATTTGTCAAATTACACTTACGCTCCATCTCTATATTTTTTCTCTCTTCCTCTACATTGTTAACGAGATTATATTGTACTTGTATTTTATTAATATTTTGCGTGCGTATTCATGAGTCGTGTCGGTCACGTGTATTTGTAATCGTAAGCATCATAACTAAGCAGATTTTCTTCAACCTTGGTATATAGAAACACCATACCCTTAGCCAGGAGACCAAATCCTACTTCTTGTAGTCGCGATAATTATGGATTGTAAGAATTTAGAACGTACCGGACTTATCACTCTAATTGGGTTATAACCAAGAGGGCTAGGAGATTTCCTTTAATATACTTACCTTTTTGTGAGTTAGACTCACATAAACTATGAGATTCTCGTATCGACAAAACTTTTGATGGACCTGAAGTTGAAGCAATAGGAGTGATGGAGATGCATCGATAGTTACTAGTAATCAGAGTTGTTAATAGGATTGGTACGTTGGAGCGAGATAACTTGAGACTCGGAGGCACGTTATGTGTTGAGAGAAAGAGAGTTGATCGACTCTGGCGTAGTAAGTCGTATACTCAAAGGGAATTGTAAAACCGAGTTCCTCACCCTGGAGAGCTTCGATATTGTTCGTTAAATAGGAAGGATGGATCCTTCAGGATGTACACTGACAAGCCGAGAATTTAACAAGCTAACCGTTATCCGTTATCTAGTATAGATGATCTTTTCGATCAACTACGAGGATGTAGCGTCTACTCGAAAATCGACCTAAGGACTAGCTACTACCAACTGAAGGTTAATGAGAAGAACTACACGACACACGACCTAGAATTTGGAAAAAATAGTGCTTACCCTCAAGATTTGGGAACATTACTGATATGACATGAGTATGAACTCGAACCCGATAATCACCGAAAATCCTTTAAAAAGATCTCGAAAACGATCGTGTTGTGTATTCTTATACTTTTGATTCACGACTCCATATGTTTGTGCTATGATTTTCAAATTATTAAAATGAATAATTATTTTAATAAAGATTTTTGATGATTTCGGATATATAAATTGTTCTTGTTGAGAGGTTGTGAGATTTGTGAGTTGCTACAAAGATGGCATGAGATTAGGCTTGAATTATAGTGAATTTGGTTGATTAGTTTTGGCATAAAAGGGTGTTGGATAGTTTGGAAAATATGACGGTGTTATGGTCAAGTTTTTGGTCAAGTCCATGGGTGAATTAATAAAAATATAGTTAACTGGTCGAAGTTTTAAATGAGGGTAAATATGACGTGTAAAAAATGTCTCGAAAATGGTTTTTTAAGTGTCGTAAGTTTTGAAAATATTTGTGGAGCATTCTTAATATCAAAATGAAGGTTTGGGGTTTTTCTAAAACACTGATTAGTCGTTGGGCGTTGGTCATTTCTAAAGATAGCAACATTATAGATAGATATTATATTTATATATATATATATTTATTCTTTATATATATTATATTTATATATATTTTATAATATAGATATATACTATTGCAAGCTAAGTATTTTGTTAACGATAGGGTTTCAATAGTTCATTTTTTGGAGATATAGAAACATTTAAATTAGGGGATGCTATTAACGTCTAAAATTCAAAATATTTTCCTAAAATGAAAAATCTTTCCTATAAATAGGTAACTTTTTGTAGAACGTCGTAACATCTTTATAAATTTAATAAGTCGTAAAAACACATTTTGTTGACTAAACTAAAGCACAAACATATATGGTTGTCTATTTCGTTATTAAACGTTGTGTGCAACGTTCCGTTATTATTATTATTCCTCGTTCTACGGTGCGTCTATTTATTAAATTGCGGTTAGAACCGTTCGGTTATACTTTAATTCGCACCGTCTGCTTATGGTGTGTTGAGCCATGATTCTCCTCGACTTTCTAAGTAAGTTGAATACTTACTTTCATTAGCTTCGTCTGTTATAATCGCCGAACCGTATGAACCATACATAAATTTAGCTTCTGCTTAAACGATTAAATTCTTATACAAACATACCCACGCGTCTACACTTTCTCCTTTTATGTTTTCACTACTAAGAGGCTTTCTTTATAACGCGTTTATATCGACCACAAAACTGGTAATGATATTTTTCTAGAATACTCATGTTGATGAATTAAATAACCTGGTCAAACTTAGCCAATATTTTGTATATTAAGAAGAGTCATAAACATGAATTTTGCTGTAAATAAATTTTCAACGCCATGTCTCTAAAATAAGATTGTTAAATCCTAAATATGTTCCTAATCACACAATAGGTTAACAAAAATCGAATCCCGGGACGGGATTTCCTTAAGGGGTAGGTACTGTCACACCTCGCAATTTTTGATATTTTAAATGACTATTTTACCCTTTGACTTTTTGGTTCCGACTTGACCTTTTGATTTTTGGACTCTTTACGGTCACATAAAAACGATTACCGCGTAGCCGGTAAAATTTTTGAAACGTTTTTAAATAATAAATCATAATTTCGCTTATTATCGCTCATTTGCAAATTTATTTTTCTAACTTATTTGACTTGAAAACGAGAAGATATATTTTATTCCTGAATTGATTTATCAAAAACGACCCGCTAAATTACGTTTTCACAACTCGGACTCTAAAGCAATTTGATGTAAAATGACATTCCGGACAACTTTTTAGTTTTGCCCGATATACGAAACCAAGCAGAAAGTAACTAAAATAGCCTCGCAAAATTTTGAAGACAACGCGTACCGACACATGAAAATAATTAAATTTATATTCATCACTTTTTAATAAATAAAAATAGTTAATAAATTCTTTATTAATTTATTTAAAAACGTTTAGTTAAAAATGCGAATGTTCAAAATAAAGTTTAATTTTTACGGACAAAGTTTACCCGCGACACCCAATGGTATCAAATAAATTATAATGATTTTTAAATAAATTTTATAAACACATTTATAAAATGTAAGTGTAATTTTTGGTTTTAGTGTTTGAGTGGATACTCATTTTTATAGATAAACTATTTGGAAAACCATGGCGAACTTCGTAATTTAATTCAATCGTTAACTAGTTCAAAACCGAATGGATGAGGTCCCAAATCATTATTTACCAAAAGTTACATTTTCAGTCCCTGTGGTAATATTTTCATCATCACCCTCAAGTATTATAAACTTTACAATTTGATTTTTATCTTTTGGAGTATAAATAAGAAGAAGATAGGGTTTTCATTTCATTTATAACATAACCCTACTCACACAATCCTCTTCCTCTCTCTCAATAATCCGACGCCCCCATTCAGTTTTCGACGAGTACTTCCGGCGACCTCCACACCGAACCGCCAACACCACCTCTACCATCTTCACACCACAACGATCGCCACCATCTTCAACCCAACACCATCGTCCTCCTCCCACCACCGCGGGGCCCTCCTTCGTTCTGGGCTACACACCGCCACCACCCCAACTACATCTGCCCCTCCACATCATCATCTCCATCACACCATCAGTCGCATCACCTCTCAGCCCATCTCATGGATACATTGGGTTTTTCCAAGCCCAATGGTTGGGTTCGTGTAGTATTTCTCCACCCACTAGGGTGCGTCTGTTTTATGGTAGCATCACTTTCGGTGCGTTGGTTTTCGTGTCAAATTAGGGTGCGTTGGGTTTTTGTCACCGCGTAGGGTGCGTGTTGGATGTGAAAACAGACCGAGTGGGTTGCGTTTGTTTTTCGATGACACCACGAGTGCGCGTGGTTTTCACCCCAAAAGGGTGCGTTGATTTCTGTGGTCTATAAGTCCTAGGGTGCGTCTGGTTCGTTCTTAAGCACCACTGGTGCATTTGGTTTGTTATCTTTAGGGTGCGTTTGGTTTGTTAACTACCCACATCGGGTGCGGTTGGTTTTGTAAAAGTCCGCACAAGGGTGCGTTTGGGTTTGCGTATAACAGCCCCTAAGGGGCGTTTGTTTTTGCGTTTTATGGCTCAAATGGGTTTAACACCCAATAAGGGTGCGTTTGGCTGCGTAAAACAGCCACAAGGCTGTGTTTGTTTATGTGGTTTAACCACAGCGGGTGCGTTTGGCAGTGGGCACAACAGCCCGTAAAGGGGTGTTTGTCTCGATGGTCAACGACCCAAATAAGGGCGTTTGGATTTGCATTTAACTGCCTAAAGGGGTGTTTGGTTTAAATTATTTTGGTAATTGGTTTGTCTCGTCTAGTTATAAATTTAAAACACGTGGATATAAATTGCAACATATATTGGTTAAATGGGAAAAACGATGGTTTTGGTAAAAATGGAAACGTCATACAAACGGCAAAGTCATGCCGAAATTTCTAAAAATCTTTATACTTGTAATTTTCATTAAAGTTTATACTATTTTAGAAACCCGATAAAATGACAAAGTTATATAGTTTTTAAGATTATTAAATTGTGATTTTACAATAAATCGGTAAATAAACGAAAAACTATACTTTTATAAACAAAACAACTAGTTTAGTTAAAACGCGCAACGAAACACTAATATATAAAACATTATTTTATAATTCTAATAAATAAAATAATAAGTTTTTTGTAAAAAAACTTTAAAAAGTTCATTTATCTAATTCGTAACTTTAAAACGTGTATTTACTTTTACGCAAGAACTTTTTATTAATTTAACTGGCGACGTTTGAAAAGTGTCGAATTTTTATTATTACTCGTTATTTTAATCACAGTTCTTATATAATACTTGTAAAGTATTATATATTGCAACTTATTCTTTTGGTTGTTTGTCTTTATTATATAATTCACCATATGAATTATATAATTTTTTTCTTTTATATGTAATATATATATATGGAATATATTACATACCTTGCGTTTTCTTTTCGGTTTATTTTATTTAACCAACCACCAAACTCATCCAACTCGAAATCCAAATCCCTTATCAACGTGTCGCGCTGATCCATCAGGAAAAAATTCCAAAATCATCATCCTAAACAATAGGATATAACGTTAAGTTGAAGTGAACTTCTTGGTCAAGCCGTTCCGTTCTCCGTTTGTGCTGTGCTTACTATTTGCATTTCTGCTAGTTGCTCTGCAACATCAAGGTGAGTTCATAGCCCCACATTTTACTCGTTTTGAATAAATGTTTTATTATCTTTTGGGGTGAGAAACATGCTCGTTTACAAACTCGTTTACGTTACTGAATTTCAAACTCGTTTACACACTAATTACAAACCTGGTTACTTGATTGATATCACACTCTTTTCTATTATGAATTAAGTACTTAAAGTTGTTTATGAATAAAATGGTTATTTCTTCATTGGACACAAGTGTTTTCGGTTACCATCTCCTATTTACGTGTTGCCTAAGTTTGCTTACAAACCTACTACTGCCTGAATTATCATGAACTGTTAATTTCTCAACCGGAGAACCGGTTTAGGGAGCGCGAGTGAGTAAATAGATTTATTAGGACTAATTATCCCTATTCGCTTTGGTTCCACTTAACGAAGAACAAACGGATATATGTCATGTCGATTGTGCACTATGGTGGTCTTTGGTTTGGGACACCGGTTAAGGGCAGGAATACTATGCGACAGGATGTAACATGCCATGTTGATTAATTAGCTTCAGTGTCATGAGCTTAGCGCAACAGTATACACTTTTCATGCGCTATTGTATTCGTTATAATAGTCGCATGTGTTTTGTATGTGAAGTTATATCTCCTATAACTGTCACGTGCCTACTGTAAACTTGTGGTCCACACTACTTTGGTTGAACGTTTCTGATTATTAAATGTTTTTCGTAATACATTGAGTGAAGCTGTATTCACTAAACATTTTTGGTCCTCATAAATGTTTTACTTAAACCTATGAATTCACTCAACTTTATGTTGACCGTTTTAGCATGTTTTTCTCAGGTGCTTAGCTTTGGGCTTCTTGATGTGCTATGTGGAGTCTACGTGCAATATGATACTCTTTCAAGACTTACCAAAATATCATACTCGTTGTCTTTTGAAAACCAAATTATGCTTCCGCTACATTTTACCCACGCTTTTGCAAATGTTTAATTTTTTTTAAATCATGTAAAACTTATTTATTTTTAAATAATGCAACGAGTTATGATTTCCAAAACGTCCATTAGTGGTCGTTCTCTTGTGCCTTGTGTTCGGATTATGATGACATCACGCCCTCGAACACGTATTCCGTCCAGGCCCCGTCTGGGGGTGTGACAAAATGGCGGTTAACCACCACAGTGAAAGGAGAAAAAAGAAGACCAAAACGTCCCAAAGAAGACGAACTCTCCCAAAAACAAAAGAGGAGGCGAAGTTATAACACAAAAAAAGGACGGGGCAAAAGGGTTATAAAACCCTACCAGGTTTTAAATTATAACACCCCTCCATCTTTACTTTTATTCATAAATAGTCCCTCTACAGATATAGTTTTATTTAGAATAGTTACTCCCTTAGTTTAAGTTAGTATCATTTTCTAAACCCGTAGATAAATATAGTAACCTAGTGATTACACTGCTTATTATAAGGGATAATTTAAGGAGTAATTAACCTTAGGTTATTCAACCGAGAATATAAAATCTCCAAGGATAGTTTAGAAAAAACTAGTCCCCGTTAAGTTATTAATAGCCTGTAAGGCACAAAACAAAAGAGCTCACCAGAAAGAGAAATTTCGACACACTTAGTGTTAGATATTTCATTAGGAGATTTAGACAATATCATAAAGACATGACAAAGTAAGTGGAGATAGTTCAAGAAAGAAGTAAGTCTATAAGGTATAACCAATTCCATTGTCCGATGCTAAAACCTCGAATTTCTTCATTATGGGCAATTCGAATGACAAATCATTCTCGAAACGACTGGTTTATGGGAAATGGTAGAGCCAGCTTGAGACGCCTCAATCAGACAACAAGAAGGATACAGATTCTATCGCATTCTATTACCAAGCTTTACCCGAAGAAACAATTGCTTCATAATAACATAAGCACAAAACCGCGAAGCCATATGGGATGCTTTGATCACTAAACATTGGTGAAACAAAGGTCCAACAAGCAAGATTACAAACATCAAAATTTCGACTTTGAGATGTTACCATATGGAAGGAAGACGAGACAATTACACATTTCCCCCCAGGAAAATTAACAAACATAGTAACAAAAGTGCCAGTCTAGGGCACACAAATTGAGATTCGTTGTTGTACGAAACTATTAAATGCCGTACCCGACAATTCTTTCGATTGTTGCCATCTATTGAACAATACTCAGATTTAGACGAGATGTCAGTAGACGAAGCAATTCGGCATAGATTGAAGACATTTAAAGAAAGACTTAAAAGTAAGAAGGAAATACCAGTGGACAGTCAAGAGAGTTTGATGTTCACACGACATGAAGGCCAAGGAAAACCTTTTAGAGAACGTGGAAGATTTAACCAGTCTCGAGGCCAAGAACAAGACAAGAACAATTATCAATCTAAAAGGGAAGAACGAGCGTCTTTTAAAGAAGATACAAGAGACAAATCTCAAGTCACATGTTACCAATGTCACAAACTTGGACACTATGCCTATGAATGCCAAGAAAAATGCAAGAATCAAGTCAGAGAACAGTCTAATCTTATTGAAGAAGACTTAGAGCCAACATTGCTTATGGCGACTATAACTGAAAAGAAATGATACAACGAGAGTACCACAGGGAGTGCAGAAATTGCAAAGAGTGCAGAAATCGCAGAGAGTGGAGAAATCACAGAGAGTGCAGAAATCGCAGAGAGTGCAGAAACCACAGGGAGTGCAGAAGACAGCAGGGAGTGCAGAAAATTCAAATAATTCGATCAATGTTACAGTGACTGTTAAAGGAAGCAAGAACGAAGACTAAATGAAGTTATGTGAGACGACTACAAATGAATTAAAGACCAAGTGGAGTTATGCGAGACTACTGCACAAGAATCAAAGATATTGAAGATTGAAAACCGAAGATCAAGTTCCTAACAATGAGACAACTTATTGGAATTAAAAATCTGCGACAAGGCGATTGTGATTAAGGAGGAGAATGTTGGGTTAATCCCAATCTGCTGGAAAGTCAAAGACAGTTACAAATAGTTAGTTAGTTACAAAAAAACGGTTATATGACAGTTATTCACAAAAGGTCATAACTGTTGGTTCATTCGAACCATCACGACCTTCAATTGGGGACTATGCGCTATGATATAATAGAACAACAATGTAAACAATCAAGATATGATGACAGATTAATAATAAACTTAGTTTATTTCATACTTTTGGTATATCGTGAATCTTAGATCTATACGTTTAGGGACAAACACAAAATAGCTCAACATCTCTTCCCAATAGGTCATGTTCTCTTACAACCTTCAAACAAAAACACACATACAAAAGATAACTTATGAGACAACGGATACAATATTTAAAATGAAAACTTATTCTATCTATGTGTTCGCATACAATATACAATATATCCCCGACCAACCCTCATTAACATATAATTACGCCTCTGGCCACCCCTGTTCTTTTACATACATCAAAACGATGCATTGGAGATGCTCATGGAGATAGACAACCCTTTAAATTCAACTTTGCAATACATAAGGAAGGTTATTAATTACCACACTGACAAGAAAATAAAGTAACCAATACATGTCACGTGTATTTCCTCCAAATGACATCCAAGTGCTAAAAACCTAAAAATAAACGATTAAGCACATAATCTGGGCATATTTGCATGATTTAAGGGGTTAAATGACCCCAAAATAGTGTATAAAATAACACCTCATCACCTTCTCGAACCATCTAATCCTGTCACTTAATTCGGTCTCGTAATGATGTATATGCCAAGTTCTAAAGTCTACAATACTACCGGCATACTCATATTTGGTGGATTATGTAATAATATTTAAAAAAGGAAATATTAGGTAAACCTCACCAATGGAAATACAAGGTAATATGTGCTCGGCAAAGATCTATTCTAGTTTCAGTAAAGAAAAACAAGTCAAAAAATTTCAAAAATTGCATAGTTTTTCAAAACAAACTAGAGAATCAAAGGAAAATATAGGTCAAGTGATAATTCTTCTTTCATCCCCCCTCTTGGTTTGTACAATGTCCCTATTGTACATTAAGTTAATAAAATTTAAAAATAAGAGCAGAATTAAAACGAGAGACTCCGTTGAGTTTTGCTCTGTATACTAGAGATACATGAGAGGTGGTATCCCTTCTTGAAAAACCTAAGCAAATTCGTGTCCCTGAAATCACTTAACAAACCAAATGCATTAAACGTTCAACAATACAAAATATGAAAAATCTAAATCACTTTTGTAGGAATCACCGTTGCATTTAGAGTATGCAACAAGCCTTTTAAACCACTCGGTGGCCCGAGTTGATGAGTGAAGTCTCGTGAGGGTTTCCAGAGAACATACCCGCAAAGTTCATTTACTAATTATACATGGTTTTGTAATATTTCAATTTATTTTGAAAAATAATTTCATTTGCAGAGGTGAACTACGACGTAGTCCAACAGTGGAGCTACGTCGTAGTTAAGTGGAAACATAAAACCTTTAAGATATACCAGACCAACTAGGGTGTAGTCCAAGAGTGGAACTACGAAGTAGTTACATGTTGAAAATAAACATTTTGAGATTTAAGCCTGGCTACGGAGTAGCCTGGGTACCTAGTTGCACCGTAGTTGCAGTCTGCAACTACTTTTTCCACATAACCACAAGCCAAGGTGATCTCAAACATCCATCTCCTTGTTGTAGGAACCTGCAAACAAAGTGAGAACTTCACAAAACCAACTAAATGCAAAAATGAAATGAGATAAACAAAAAGGAAAGGATACAAGACTGGTTGTCTCCCAACAAGCACTTTTATTTATTAACGAGTCTTTAAGTTAGACTCAAACCTGGGTCTATGTTTCCCTCTGGACACTGCCTCGCATGTCTATTTCCTTCCGGATCATCCCCTTGAACCTTGACCCGTTCGCCCGTCCTAATTGTAGATCATCATCTAACATTTTTGTTACACAAATGAAACTCTTTCCATTCTCAAATGAATATTGTTTTACCTTAAATGTTTCTACACTCACTTGAGATGGGTCATAGTACTTCTCGTCTAAACCACTTTCCCACTATTCTTCTTCTTCAAATCCTTGATCGTGCCATGAGTATAATGTTCCCTCATGGACTTGTTCACATTTTTCCCATATGTCGTCCAGGATGTACCCATTCTTTCATATCCTTAATTCGTACTCTTCTGCCAATTGTGCAATCTTGTTATCAAACACCGACTTGTATTCTTCTAAATCCCTTGAATACAGGTCATTACTCATGCCTAATGAATCTGATTCCACATCAAAACTATCAAGGATCCATTCGTTGAGCACTGCATTCTTCATAGTTTTATCGACGTTTGTGTGCCCATTTTTACCTTTAACCATTCCTTGAATGAATACTCCCTTGTTCGGGGTTTATTTTGGTTTACCTGTGAGGAGTTGGGGAAATATGATTTAATGCTCAAAATCGGATTCTCTTGACGGTCCGGATCAGTAACCTCCCTGGGAGCTATGGTATAGTTTCCTAGGTATGACATCGAAGTGCTTCCATAATCCCGGTGTTTATTATTTTTTACAAACCATTTTTCGTACCTCCTTGCCCTAGTCGTGTCATCTATTTTGTTGTCCCCGTACCGTACCAGAAGAAAATCAGAAAACAACACATCTTTTCTCTTCATGTTTCGTCTTTCATTGTCTAGATAGCAATACTACAGATTCGGGTCTCCAAGCTTATCTAATCCATAAATTTTATCTCTTCCGTTGCATTCCCTCAAATTTGGGTTGCAGGTAGGCCAAACCTTACATGTTTTAATACCAGATATTCGAATCGGTTTACACGAGTTCAATCTCAATGCTCCCTCTCCTGGTTCACACAACTTTGGCATCCCCTTTTGTCCTGCAATAGTATCCTGCATATCACAAACAAAGGTATCCTTGTCCCCCTCGTTAGAATCATACAATTGCGTATATTTTTCAAATTCTAAACACAAAGGAGACTCATACGAGAATAGATCTTCTCCTATTTCAAGAGGATTAAATGACTCTTCTTCTTGGACTTTGTTGATCATGCAAACTTTTTCAACGAGGAAAATCGAATGGTGCACATTTCTATTTATATCAAATACAATCATATCCTCTCCAACCCCTAACGAGATTTCTCTATCAAAAACATTAATTCTAGCATAAATAGTAGCAAGGAAAGGTATACATAATATAATAGTTTCATTAGGGTCACCTAGCATATCGATAATCATAAAATCAGAAAGGAATAAAAATTTATCGATTTTAACCAGAACCTTTTCCACTATTCCCATAGGGGCATTTTTTGTCATATTAGCCGTTTTAACTAGAATATTAGTTTCATTAAGATTTGTTAGTTTCAAATGGTTAAACATTGATCTTGGCATGATATTGACACTGGCTCCTAAATCTGCTAATGCATAGACTTTTAAACTACCAATAGTGCAAGGAAGAATAAAACTCCTTAGATTTAATTCCTTTGGTGGTAGTTGACATGGAAAAACTCCAGATGCACTTCCGCCTACATTCTTAGGTTCTTGCACTACTTCATCATAAATAAAAGATACTCCGTGGAGTACGTTAGTTTCACTAGACTCAGTGTCTTTATCTTGGTTATCATTGTTAGAAAAAAAATTCCTTGGAACGACAAACTAGGATGGACGAGCTAGGTGCCTTCTTAACAACCTTTGTTTGGTAATCCTTAGTTAATTGCTCAATCTGTGTTTCCAAATTCTTTAATGAGGCGTTTTGGTTTCTTGTGTTTATATCCGTGCTCTCCTGAAGCTTCTTCATCTAATCTTCTATTTCGGCTCTTCTTCGTGTCGACTCCTCAAAGTGCTTGTTCATTAGTTCCTCAAGGTTTGGTTTCTTTTCACTGAAAGGTGTGCGATTATCAATGCGTGTGTAGTATCCCAGAGGACCTACACGATATATAGCACTGTTCCCGCTATTATTTGGAAAGGATTGTCCAAACTCGCCATATTTGACTTCCTCAATGCTCTTGACCTCTTCATGAAGCAGACATTCTTGGTCAAGATGAGCTCCTCCACAGGTTTCGCATTCTACTTGGATAGGATGCACATTCTTCTTAAGCTTCTTTATATCTCGCCCAAGACTATATAATTTATTCACGATAGCTGTAATTCCATCCGAGCTACCATTGCTTACCATCTTACTATTTGACCCGTCGTGCCATTTCTGTGAATGGTCAGCCATAATTTGGATTGCTTTTAATGCCTCGACATGTGTCTTATTAGGTATTAGTCCTTAGGAATCTAGTAATTGGTGAGTCATGGCGTCCAACCATTTATAGAATATGTTAACCTTTTGGTGGATATTCAGATCATGTGTCGGGCACTTGTATAAGAGGTTATTGTGCCTTTCCCAAGCTTGGTACAGTGTCTCATCAGTTTCTTGCTTGAAGTTATGGATTTCCTCAAGCTGTTTTGCCGTTTTAGATGGTAGACAATACCTTTGAATGAAAGCCTTTTTGAGCATATCCCAGGTGTTGATTGTTCCTAGAGGTAGTTTGTCCACCCATCTCTTTGCAGCTCCGATGCGTATGATAGGGAATACACGCAACATGACTGCATCGTGTAAGAAAGCTGTAATATTTAAGAGACTGACGATGTTCAAAATCCTTTCAACATGTTCATGAGCATCGTCATTTTTGTTTCCTGAGAAGGTGACTTCTCTTAATTCCCTCCTGAAATGACTCTTGATCTCAAAGTTTACATTACCTCCTATTTTGAGTTTAACCATGCCTGGTGCCTGGTTTTCATGAGTCACTGCCAAGTATTGCTCCATCGTGAGTGTGTTGATGTCAACCTTACCCATCTTGCTTCCTGAAATTAAGAACAAATGAATTTTAGTTCTCAAAACTGTTAATACAAATATTCGCGCAAAAACGATATTTATATTTAATGATCTTCACATTTTGATAATAACAAATATAATGTCATACTACGTAAAAGTTTACGTAAACAAGTTATTTAGTCGAAAGTTTACTTGATGCCGACAAAGTATGAATATAGCATTATTAAACATAGTTAATGATCAAAGAAAAATATTATCATTTGCATAAATCTTTTCTAATCAAATGATTTAAGCTAACACATGATTTATTAATTATAAGCTAGTTATATTAATCACGTAAGACAAAAGAAGATTAACCATAAGTGGAAACAATCTTTCCAAATCTTTCACAATCTTTCCAAATCTTTCCTTATTCATGATAAGAAATATTTCTTCTAGAAGAATTCTATTAAACTATATTTTTAATAAAGTACAAAACAATTATTTTATATAGATTTGAGGTTAATCACAAAATGACAAATGTTGTCCCAGCTCCACCCATGGATCCACCAAATACTCTGGACGATCCAGGCGTAATGGGAGATCCAGTGAGTCCGCACGTATCACCCCCTGGTACAGATTTGAATTTTAAAAGGTTTGTCCCTAAAATACCAACCACAAGCTTTCATTTAAACAACTCTTTAAAATATTTTCTCACAATATTTTATCCTTTATATACTTTGAATCATCTTACTTGGTTACATAAGTCATTCTAAGTGATCAACTCATTTCCACTCCTTTAGTGAAGACACTCATAAAAGACGTCAAGCTACAAAGTGTAAAGTAGTTTAGTTTTGTGAATCATCATGTTTGAGATAATCATATCAACTTGTTATATTGTGTTGTTTGTTGTTGTATCATCTGTGTATGATAGTAGTATTCGGAGGCCGAAAAAAATACAATAGTTTGTTTAGATTGGTTCTATCCTCGAAAGTAGAACTCGTATTTAGCTTAGTACCGAAAAAAGTGTAAGGTACATGTACATGTTTTCCTCCGCCTAAAGTGAGCTTAGTTAGACATATTGGACATACTCTCAGTTGGATACTTGGGTAGTGGAGTAGGGCTAAGAGGAGCTTTTTAGCAAACACTATAAATCATTGTGTCATAATCGTTGATCTTTCTTAACTTTACTAGTTCTATATTCGTAGATTGTTATTCACTATATTGCATCGTCAATTCAAATATACACTTGTGTATATCTCTTGAGTTCACATAAGTCACTGATCTAAATTTTAAATTTTCAAAATGGGAAAGACTATTCACCCCCCTTCTAGTTACACACAATTGGTATTAGAAGCCAAGGTCACCCTAGAATCTTTAACGTATAGAGACATTAAAGCTTGAATGACGATCTATGGATTAGGATAAATATCTAGAAGTTGCAATCTATGCAAAGACCACCCTTTTTTAAGTGATTATTTTGAATAATAGGAAAAATAGATTGTAAAACTTAATGTGAAAGAAAAAGAATTTTTAGGATCTTTGGCATATTATCTTGAATGGATGATTTTCCACCGCTAGCCAAAAACAAAGTTACCCCAAATTTTTAGAGGTTTCACCCTTTTGAAGAACAATTCCGATAATCTAAAAAGAAATCATTGCAAAAAATACATGAAGCTAACTTGGTTCTTTATAATGCAGTTACCTAAAAAAAGGAAAAAAAAGAAATTTTATGTGAAAACGGCTAAAGAAAAATTGCAATCATTGTTAAATCACACACAAGAGTAATACCCAAGTAAATGATAAAACAAATTGATCTTCTTGTTCAACAATGATGAACAATATACTATCCGAGAAAAGAATCTATTGATAATCAAGAAGACGTCAAGCTTCAAGTGTTAATAGTTTAGTTGTGTCATCACGTTTGTGGTAATCATTCATCTTGTATATCTTATGTTGTGTGTATCATATGTGTATGATAGGTTAGTATTTAGGCCTTAAAAAACATAGTGTGTTAGATTGGTTCTATCTAGAAGTAGAACTCAGTATTTAGCTTAGTACCAAAAAAAAGTGTAAGCGACGTGTACGGTTTTCTCCGCCTAAAGGGAGCTTGTTGACATGGTAAAGATAACTCTCAAGTTAGGTACTTGGGGAGTGGAGTAGGGCGAAGAGGAGCTTTGTATCCGAACCACTATAAATCATTGTGTCATCGGTTTGATCTTTCTAATCTTTACTTGCTTATATTTCGTAGATTGTTTATTTACTTATTGCATCGCTATCATATACACTTGTGTATATCTCTTGAATTCACATAAGTCAGGAGCCAAGGTCACCCAAGACCTTTAACATATATTGTACATTAAAGCTTGAATCGATCTATAGATTCAACTAGATATCTAGAAGGGCAATCTATGCAAAGACCATCTCTTTTTGAAAGTGGTCATTTTATTTATTGGAAAAATAGATTTGAAACTTATGTGAAAGCATAAGATTTAGATCTTTGGCATATTATCTTGAATGGTAATTTTCTACCGGTTGCTAGAAACAAAGAAACCCAAGTTTTAGAAATGGTTCCTTTTGAACAACAAGATGATGATCTTAAAAAAAACTTGCTAAAAATAATGAAGCTAAAATGGTTCTTTATAATGCTTTACCTAAAAAGGAATATGAAAGAATTTTTATGTGTAAAACGGCTAAAGAAATTTGGTAATCGTTGTTAATCACTCATCAAGGTAATAGCCAAGTAAAGGATAATAAAATTGATCTTCTTGTTCAACAATATGAACAATTTACTATCCTTAAAAAAGAATCTATTGATAGCGATTTTTCTAGATTTAACACTATTATTACTAGTCTTAAAGCTCTTGATGAAGGTTTATCTAGCAAGAACTATGTTAGGAAGTTTCTTATAGCTCTACATCCTAAATGGAGAGAAAAGGTCACTGCAATTGAAGAATCGAAAGATTTGTCATCACTAGCTCTAGACGAGCTTATCGGCAATCTAAAAGTACATGAAGTTGTAATGAAAAAGGATTCTGGAATTTATAGAGGCAAAAAGGAAAGAGTTAAGTCTATTGCCTTGAAAGCTAAGAAAAAGTCTAGTGATGATGAAACTTTGACATTCGGAAGCGATGACGAAGAATATGCTATGGCCGTAAGGAACTTTAAAAAGTTCTTTAGAAGAAAGGGTAAATTTGTTCGGCAACAAAGAGAAGAAAATAAGTTACCGACAAAGAGATGAGAAGAAAGGAAAGAGTGATCGAAAATGTTTTAGATGCGGTGATCCAAATCATCTCATTGGCGATTGTCTAAAACCATCTCGCAACAAAGATCAAAAGGCTTTCATTAGAGGTTCTTGGAGCGATAGCGAGAATGACGTCGAAGACAAAATCAACGATGAAACTTGTCTCATGGCTCAATCTTCAAATGAGGTATTCTTGAGAACATGCTTGGAACCGGATGAGTGGATCAAAGATAGTGGTTGCTCTAAACATATGACCGGTAACAAGAGTTTATTCTCTACCTACAAAGCATACGACAGAGGTAATGTTATTTTTGGAAGTAACTTAAAAGGAAAAATCATAGGCAAAGGTACAATCTCTAATGACTCTCTCACTATATCTAATGTAGAGCACGTAGATAACTTAGCACTTAATTTACTTAGTGTCGGTCAAACTTGTGACAATATGTGTCAAGTCTTATTCGCGAAAGATGGTAGTGAAATAATTAAAGATGGTAAAAGTATAGGAATGGGATTAGGAAAAATGGTTTATACGTAATGAAATTAGGAAATAAGTCTCAAGACAAATTATGTCTCGCCACGGTAGTGGATAACTCTACCTTATGGCATAGAAGACTTGGTCACGCAAATATGCGTCTAATTCAATCATTGTCATCTAAAGAATT
>BQNB010036259.1:0-20343 GCA_026074375.1 Tanacetum coccineum
AATTCTCATAACTACTACATATCACTTATTGGGCGGCCTTAAGGCCCAACAAGGGTCCATTAGAACATATCTAAGTCCAAAATACTATTTAAGTCCAAAACCAAGGTCCATTTACATATATAAGTATATACTTATATGTATAAATAATCCGAACCACAATAAGCCCTCCCATTAAGTCGCGGCTCAAATAGACTTATTGGGCCGTGAGTCCATAAACTCCAAAATACGTATATTAAGCTTTAATATAAGCTAATAAGCTACGTATCGCATTTGGTTACTACCATAAGCCTCAAAAATAGTCCACAACATACGTCATAACACAAAAATAATCAAAATCACTTTCCTAGTGATTTTGGGAATCCATTCGTGGCCTATAAGCCTAAATAAGCCAAGAAATAACTTAAATATAAGCCCGAATAGGCCATACAAGCTACTATGAAAAATAAGCATTCTAGCATCATATATTATTCAACCATCACGACCATAACATCAAAACTACAACAATCCTCTTTTTCCTTTTTACTATTCACGAACCAAACACCACCCTTTTTTATTCATTTCGCTTTGAAAAATAGGTTTTCACAATGATCAACTTGTACAACTAACATCTTTGCATCAAAATAAACCCAAAAGGACAAACAAAATTTTAATTTGAAAACTTACAAGAAAATCTTCAAATTTGTAGATTTTGACACGAACCGGACAACCCAAACATTGTTTAAATGAATACCCAAACACTAGAATCAACCCCAAATATTTATGTCTTCATGTTTTCTTGATCAAAGTTTAAAAATTATAAGAGGGTGTGTGTGTGTTTCGGACGTGGAGAGAGCACACACCAAAGTATGTGTGTTTTATTTTTTTTGAAATGAAATGGATAATGAGAAAATGTTTCTAGTAAATGGAATATAAGTGTACACCTTGGGACACATTAGCTAAAATTAAGCCATCTTTCCCCCTACTCTTACCCATAACCGGCCAAAGGATCCAAAGTGGCCTCGGGCCTTTCTTTTCGTGTCGGGATCACTTAAATACTCATAAAACTCAACCATAAAATTTACCCCAAAGTTAATTAGCATTTTTATTCACTTTAAAAATAATTTTCCATTAACCTAGAGTATTTACACGACATATTTTCACTTTTCATCATTCAAAACTCATTTGGACATTAACGGACCTGTCAGACTCGTTTTTCGGCATTTCTCAAAATTCACGGGTCAAACCACCGTTACAATCTCATCATACTTCCTATTCACAACATTTTGGTCAACCTTAGCTTCCAACTGTTCAAAAATTTCTTTCATTTCTTTAATTTCTTTAGTGAGAGCTTTTTGAATACCCTTAAAATGGTCTTTAAGTGTTTTGAAATATGGAATGACTTCAGTGAGATAGCATTCCTTGGTTTGTTCAAAACCCCTTTCCCCTTCAGTGAGCCCCGTTGGTATAATTCTCTTTTTACAGGTTTTTTTCAAATTCTGAAAAAAGTTGTATAAGTGAAAAAATGTTAATTTTTACTTGACTTTTTGTTGGAAGCACCCTGGGGACAAGCGTTGCAGGTGTATTAGAGGATACACCATCAACGTTTTGATTGGTATTGAAGCTGTGGTCTGCTCTTTGAGAGCTTCTGCTTTCATCTTGATGAGATCCTTGGACCAAAATATCTGCTCAAGGGTTAATTGTGTCTGTGGTGTCAAAGTCGCTAAATAATTCTCTTTCGAGTAATCATGTGGTGCAATCTTAACCTTCTTTTTCACACACTCTGGGTCTTTCATTTTTTTCATTCATTTTCTTCCTAGTGATTTCAGCTATCTCTAGGGTATCCTCTGAGTTGTGCACTATGGCCGGGACATGATTGGTTTTGATAATTTCATGACCATTATATAGAGTAGGTTGAACTTGCTTTTCACGGGTGAGACATAAGGGGTTCTTGTAGCCAATAGCTACCTTTTTCTATTCATCGTAATAAGGCTTTGGTTTACACAGCATGTGAACTGTTTGAAGAGACTGGTCTTGTTTGTATAATTTATCCTCGACCTTTTCTTTTAAAGATTTCATGTCCGAAAATTCTTCAATGTATTTGTTTTCTTTCTGTTTAAAATCCTTTTTCAAAGACGTAACTTCTTCTACCATTGACTTGTTATGGTTGATGGTAAAGGTAAGTTGCATTTTTACAGAATGAAGTTCCTTTTTCAAATTTTCTTCCTTAATATTACGGTCAGTGATAACTATTCTTAAATGTTCATCAATCTTTTGTTCTCTTTCTGTTAATTCAAACTTGGCCCGTCTTTCATATAGTTCAACTTGTTCCTTATATGTCACAAGTTCAGCAGTCAATAATTTATCAACTACATTGTTATGTGTTGTTACAGAGACATATTAGGCAGACTGTTCATGCATATCATTTAATATCATCATGTATGCATCATTTGGTACAGAAGATACATTACTTTGTACAACTGGAACTGCGTTGTCCTTTACATACTGATCATACGGAATCATATTACTATCACTCGTATAATCAGCATGTGAGTCAACAACGTAGTTTGGTTGTACATCGTCATACATCTCGTGTACTTCATAATGTTCACAAACAGCATCTTGATAGTTGTCATGATCTGGTACCTCAGATAGAATGTCCGAATCATATGACGGACTGGCTTCATCATAGACAGGATCTGCTGATGAGAGATTTGCCATAAACATAGTCTGTGCAGTGGGAGCCTCATCAACATCAGAATCAAAAGCATCACAATCATCAGCTTGAAATACATTATCCACATTGAGTCCTAAATCTTGAACCGGTTGCTCATCCACATCTTCATCAACCGCATTGTCTTGTCCACCTACAATAAATAGCAACTGCTCTTCATCCAATGCCACCCTATTCTCTTGAGCTTGCATCAGCAACATCTTGTCTTTGAAGTATTTTGAGTTCTGTAGTACCTTGGGCTGAGTGCAGTTCCTTGCTATGTGGCCTATACCGTTGCAGTTGTAACACCTAATCTGCCTGGCTTGACCTGGATTTGCATTCCTAACTCTGTTCTGAGCTCCCTTATAACCAGCTGTACCTGCACCCCTTGCATTGTTCCCATGACCTCTATTCTTAAGACCCTGAACATTCTAACAACAACTTTGTCGTCTTGAACTGTGGCTTGGTTCCTTGTATTTGATGAAGTCCTGAGTTGATTGTTAGTTTGAGGAAGGTATGTTTTGTATGTGGTTAAGTTCTCAATTAAGTTGTCCATTAGAGAGAGTCCTGAATCAAGTTAGGTGTTGTCAGCAAAGTGTGGTTGAACATGTGTGGATGGTGGAGTGGTAGATGATTGTGAGTAGTACTGCTGATGTGATACATTAGACATTAAGGCGAGAGGATCAAAATTGGGTTGAGTGAATGGTTAATTCAGAACCTTTCAGGAGCATCTTCACATTATCCCAAATGTCTTTTGCATTAATGTAATGATTGATAAGAGTGTAGATGTCTTTTGGCAACCCTTGAAGTAGAATTTTTGTTGCCGAATGTTTGCGTTATACCTTTTCTTATCTTCAGGTGAAAGGTCAGAGTAGACTCGAGCTCAATCTGGACCTAGATGTAGGTCAACTTCATTCCCTTCAGCAAGTGTTTGCAAGTGTTTCCCGAAATGTTCCCATCTGAAAAGGTCCTTCATCAATCGACTTCAGGATGTTCACTCCATTCTCTTTATCCTGACAATACAGTCAAATACATTTTTGCCATGATGCAAAGTCAGTTCTATCAAGCATAGGTGGCCAGGTATCAGAGCCGGCACATTGGATATCTTTCGAGAGATTAGCCATCTTAATTGATTGTGAAATGATTTAAGTTGATCGAACAATGATTAGTGACTGTATGTTAAAAGTGGTGATGTTTGTTTAAGTGTTTTTTTGTTTGAGTTTGTTACGTATTACAAGTTTAAAAAATAGTCCAAATGCCAAACAGTGTACCAAACCGCTGGATTAGAGCTCAAACCGCTACTGACAAACCGCTACTATCAAACCGCTATGAAGAATTTACACCAAACCACTACCACGAAGAAAAATGGCCAGAGGTTTGATTCCCAAACAACTTTGAGAAAAATCTTTAAAAACCTGTAACAAACTGCTGCCTGTAAACCACTACTAATAGTAAACCACTACGAAGTTTATCTGCCAAACCGCTACTAGAAGAAAATGGTAACCGCTATGAAGAAGAAACACCAAACCGCTACCAAGAAATGAAATTGGCAGAGGTTTGTTTCCCAAATTGCTATGAGAAAAAATCTTTAAAAACCTGTAAACCGCTATGGATCAAACCACTACAATTACCAAATCGCTACTAGTAAACCACTACACTAGAGGCCAAACCGCTACTGACAAACCTCTGCCTAATAAGACAAACCGCTGTCAGAAACGATAAACCGCTAGCACAGTGTACGATCTAGCAAACCGCCAGAACAGTGTACTTTCTTAACAAACCACCAGAACAATAGACCAAACCGCTACGCTTAACAACCAATAGTTTACCAAACCGCTACGCTGAACTACGAAATTTTACACCTTAAAACACCTAAAAATCACCCTTTTGAACGTTTTGACTTGGATTCTTTTGCACAAATAAGTACTAGAAGGCTATAGCAATTAAAAAATAGGAATTTTAACACAAGAAATGTGAAAATCAATGAAACTCAAGAACAAGAGCTAAAACCTCCTAAAACTCAACTTTTGATCTAACCAAGCAGTAAAACGCACACACAAACGATCTAATCATCCCATGAGCTCTGATACCAATTGTAGGATATTGGAAATCATAACACAATGGAAGATAAATGGATTATCCAAATCTAGAGAGAGAAAAGCTTTCTAGTAAGAGAAAGTGTAACTTGAATAATGAAATGACTAACCACCTCTTCCATGGCATGAAAGAGGCTTATATAGTAACACACAAACCAGCCTAAAGGCCTTGGTAGTGGGCTTACATGTTGGGTTTAATACCCGGCCCATTACCGAATGTTATACATTAAATGATTAACTACGAGCTACAATAAACGGTAAAATACACGGGGTGACCGAGTCTTTTTCTAATATCTAACAAAAGGCATTCCAACAAGGCTTCATAAATAACTAGCACAAATCTAAGCAACAAAATACCTCGTGTTACACGCTACTAAGCCAAAAGCTTAATGTAGATGTAACATTCATATGATGGATGTATAAGATGTTTTATTAACCCCATGGGTCACCTTGACACCATACCCAACCTTAACCACTTCATTAAGAAGTTTCACTAATTAATCACAATTCGTACCAAACTGCAAAATTTTGACGTAACTTCTCGCATTCAAAACCCTGACTTAATGACCTCCATAATTCAAATCAAAAATCACCTATGTTCATTAATGAGTATATTAACTACCGTGTGACTCCTAAAAGCCAATTACATACACAAGTACTCCTAAGAAAATCAAACTTCAAAACAGTCCCAATTCGAGTCTGATTGCGCACTAAAAGTTTAGGCTTAAAAATCATACTTAGACTTCGAATTAATTAATTTTATTTGGGGGGCTTGTAATAGACATATAATAATTAACTACTATAGAAATGATAAGTCTAATTCAAATTTTAAATAGGGTTTTTACTTCTCACAATTTGACCTAAATCTGACATAAAAACTCAGCCTTGACAATGAATCTTGTTTGAATTATTTAAATACCTTCCACTCACTTTTAATTCATGAAACCTATGGGGTTGGAAAGTAGACTCTCTGTAGATAATTTTAGGCTTTTGAAAATCATTAAAAGCTATTCGGATGATCAAGTTATGACTCTCACAAGATGACCCTTCTAAACTGCCAACAATTTAATTCCGAATTTACTAACCCTAAAACCCTAATTACACATGATTAACTTCATTAAAAATATATAAACGATTTTAAAAGATAAAAACCCTAAATTTACAGATCTTACATGAACCCTAATCCATCATATTTGTAACACCCCCAAATTGGAATGCAGCGGAATAAGGGTCCGGGGCGTGTTACTTCTCAGATCAATAACACAAGATGTATATAGAACGACCAAAAAGTCGTTTAAAAACTGATACATTGGATTTTAACAAAGTATTTGTTACATAAGCCGAAGCTTCACTTGTCCACTTGTTCAAAGTACAAAGATTTCTAGCCCATACAGTTATACAAAATGTATTGCGACAAAATCTTTAATGCATGATATCCCAATCAAAATCACCAATGTATCCCTTGTACCTCTTGCTTACTGATCCCCTGAAAAACATTGCTTTAAAACGTCAACAATAATGTTGGTGAATTCATAGGTTTGATAAATCATATATTGTAGGACCACAAGATTTCCCAAGTGTATGATAATGCAACAGATGCAGACATCATATAAATGTAATTACGTTGCTCTAAGCTCATGACACTGAAGCTTGACGTGTATGAATACCAAATTAATGGCCTACATTGCCCGTGGTGATGTTCTAACCCGCAACATCCTATATTCGACATGGTATACGTTCGTTTGTCCAGTGATAGCTAATCACCCGAACGGGGTTGTCAAACCCAATAGATCTATTAATAACATTCGCGCTCACAATCCCGCAATTGACAGTTCATGATAATGGGCTCAGATATGGGTTATCGCTACTTAGGCAACACGTAATCATAACATGAAACTTAACCACTTGTGTCCAATTGTAAAGCATTGCATGTTTTTCACCCCAAAAACTTTGTAAAACAAAAGCATGTAAAACGTGGGGCTATGAACTCACCTTGAGTGAGTAATGCCAAGTATATCACAAATAACGCGCCACGCGAATTGATCAAATGCAACCTAATTAAATTAAGGTCGTATAAGTACTAATCACATTAAGTACTCCTACCATGCATAAGTCTATATAGCTAATCACCATCTAAATGTTTAAGTGAAAACATGTTTATAAAATTAAAAGAAAACATATTTATAATTGAAAACATTTATAAATATCTGAATAATGTAATTATAGTTATTCCTGGTAGGGTATTAGTTACTCCTGGTAGTGTTATTACTACTGGTAGTATATTAGTTACTCCTGGTAGTGTTATTACTACTGGTAGTATATTTGTTACTCCTGGTAGTGTTATTACTACTGGTAGTATATTAGTTACTCCGTAGTATGTATATTAACTACTGGTAGTATATTGTTTACTACCTGGTAGTGTTAATTACTAACAGGTAGTATAGTTAGATACTCCTTGTAGTATATTTGGTTACTCCTGGATAGTGATTATTACTACTGGTAGTAATATTAGTTACTCTTGGCAGTGTTATTATATCTAGTAGTAAATTTCTAAGTCTGACTCGACTATAATGACCCGACTGAAATCACATTTGTCATGACTCGGCGTTCCTAACAAGAGAATTTATGCGAAACGATATTTTGAACAACTTTCCAGTTCTGTCCGAGACCCGAAACTCGACCGAAATGGGCGAAAAAGTACTCGCATCAGATCTGATGCAGTGTATTAATTATCAAAAAGACCAGATTTTGCCCCCGCCTTACGACCCTTGCACTCGCTTTGAGACTTTACAGAACCACGCAAGAAATAAAGACGACCAGCCAAACGACTTTCAATGTTTCAGCCGAAGCCGAAACGCACTCAAACAAGAAAAAAAGTGCTGTCCTTCAAAGTCCTCATGTGTTCAAGTTGTATAAGTCTTTCATATTACTTATAAAAAGTAACTTCCTTATTTACCATAAATTACTAGTTTTACATATGACTATTTTTATATAATAACCATTAGTATACAAGTCTTCTCATCTTATTATAACCTTATTTTAATGATCATATAACATTAATATAAGTCCATAATTAACCTTAACATGTCATTTGTATTTCTTTTACTAGAAACATATTAAGAAACTTTTATAAACCCTAATTAACACATGATCATTTTTACACCAAAACAACATGGTACATACTTTTCTCATCCTTTTTAGCATGATATAAGTAACATCACAACATATATAAAAGTATACAAAATGATCATTTCAAGTAAAAACTTCATTTTCATGATAAAATCCTAAATGGTGATTTAAGCTAAAATAGAACTTAACATATGCATAAAAATGAATATTGTAAGAACATGAAGGGTTCTAGTTGACCTTATGATGTATGATGATGATGATAATCAAGTGTTAAACCCTTGTTTAGACTTAAATCCAATGCTTGCACCAAAGAAAACCTTAGTTTTCTTAGAAAACCCTAATCTTGCAAAACTTGCTTCAATACTTGTAAACCTTTAACCAACCCTTGCAAACACCTTAGGTTATCATAGGAATGATGTATGTATGTGTGTATGGTCTTGTAAAATCAAACTATGAATTATATGTAAGGGGTGTTTGATGCCGTGGGTTTGTAAGAGCCAAAAGAGAGTGTTGTGTGAAATTTTACTAAGTAAAATGAAGTGTATGTTATCTTTCTTTAGGAGTGCAAGACTTATATGTATAAAAACTAGTCAATAACACTATACAAGACAAGATGAGTGATTTAGGGAAATAGTTGGTCAAGGGTATGGGAAGCATGGGAGGTATGGCTTCATTTAAGGTGTAGAGATGTACATAAGACCATGTGGTGAATTGTTGTGATATTTCTTTGTATACTTCCACCTATGTCCGGTTTTGTATGTATATATGTGATGTTATTTTGTAAATTTTGGGTATTGGGTATAAATGTGGGTATTTGTTGAAGCGTAGAAAAGTTTTGGTGGTTCCGGGTATGCCTAAACGTATTTTATTGCGAAACGTAATCACTTTACGCAACCAATAAAAATAAAATGAACAAAGTTAATAATTATCCTTAAAATAATTACTTAACCCTTACTTGATGTAAACATTTAATTGTTTGATGCCCGTTCACATTGAACGCTAATTTTTAACTTACGCGATTTAAACTTAATTCATGAAATCACAAGCAAATGCGTACAACACTAAAAATAAATAGTAGATTTATCGACGTCGTCAATGACTTGAAAACACAGGGTGTTATAGACTTCCCCCGTTAAACAAGCCTTGTCCTCAAGGCTTACGATGCAGCACTTGACGACGGTGCGGTCTTGGTGAAGAGGTGTGGGTATTTCTTCTTGAATTGGTCTTCACGTTCCCACGTGAACTCAGGACCTCTCTTGGAGTTCCATCAAACCTTGATTAATGGAATGCGGCTTCGCTTCAACCGTTTAACTTCACGGTCCACGATCTCAACGGGTTCCTCAACAAACTGAAGCTTGTCATCAAAATGAAGTCCATCCAACGGAACGGCTAACGGTTCGTCGGCATAGCACTTTTTCAAATTTGATACGTGAAATGTATTGTGAACCCTACTTAGCTCCTCTGGAAGCTCGAGTTTGTAAGCAACCTCTCCAACCTTTCCTAACACCTTGAAAGGTCCAACATACCTGGGGTTTAACTTCCCCCGTTTGCCAAAACGTACGACCCCTTTCCAAGGCGAAACTTTAAGCATAACTTTATCCCCGACTTGGAATTCCATCGGTTTACGCTTCAGATCGGCGTAACTCTTCTGTCGATCCCGGGCGGCTTGCATCCTTTGCTTGATTTGGACGATTCTCTCAGTTGTCTCTTGAATCAGTTCGGGACCGAGTATTTGAGCTTCTCCAACTTCGGTCCAACAAACAGGTGAACGACACTTTCGACCATAAAGTGCTTCGAATGGTGCGGCCTTGATGCTAGCGTGATAGCTATTGTTATAAGAGAATTCAACTAGCGGTAAGTGATTAACCCAACCTTTTCCGAAATCGATCACGCAAGCACGCAGCATCAATGTTAGCCTTTCTCGGGATGATATCGAATACTCACATCGTAATCACTGGAGCAACACCAACCAACAAAGTTGCCTCATGTTCAACTCTTTCTGATTAAGAATGTGTTATAAATTCTTATGATCAGTGAACAACCATGCACTTTGGATCCAATCAGGTAAGTGCCTCCCTCCAACTACTTGAGGAGCGAACACTACTGCTCCCAAGTTCCAAATCATTAGTCGTATAATTCTTCTCATGTAATCTATCAGTAGGCGTGATGCATATGCAATCCCTTTTCTCTTTGCATTAAAACACAGCGCCCAAACCCTTCTTTGAAGCATCGCATATGCGAAAAAGATCTTGCATTCTTTTAGTAAGGCCAGGATTGGTGCTCTGTCACAACTTCCAGCTTAATAGTTGAAAAACAAGCGCTTCTGTTTATCACCCCAAACAACAGGATCTTCTTCTGGTGAAGCTTGGTCCAATATCGGTTTGCGATCATTGAAAAACCCTTTCAATGAATCTCCCGGTAATACCCAGCAAGACCTAAAAATTACGAATCACCGTTGGCGACTTTGAGATGCCCAATCCTTAAATGGGATTCCGGATCTTGGCGGTTCCACGTGAATACCCTTACTATCAATACGTGACCTAGGAACTGTACTTTAGGATCCAAAATTCACATTTGGAAAACTTTTGGCCATACAACTCCTCTTTCTTTAGCATTCTAAATTAGCTAAGGTTGCACTTATGAGCTCTTGCTTGTTCTTGTGAATATATCAGAATATCCTCAATAAAACAGATCACGAATCTATCCAAATATGTTGCACACCCGATTCATAAGGTCCATGAATACGGCATGTGCGTTTGTCAAACCAAACGGCATAACTTGAAATTCATAATGGCCATAACGGGTCCTGAAAGCGGTTTTTGGAATGTCTTCTTCTCGAACCCTCAGTTGGTGATAACCTGACCTTAGGTCAATCTTCGAGTAGACACTCGACCCTTGGAGCTGATCAAATAAATCATCAATTCTTGGGAGCAGAAAACGGTTCTTACTTCACCGTTAGTTTATTCAATTCTCGGTAATCAAAATGCACATCGGAATTGAATCCGTCCTCTTCTGACAAACCAGACCGTGAAAACTCCCCAAGGTGAGGAACTAGGTCTTTATAAGCCTTAATCAAATTCTTTTAGTTGCTCCGATAACTCATTCATTTCAAAAGTGTGCTAATCGATAAGCGCCCGAGCTATGGGTGACGGCACCAGGTACCAAATCAATTTGGATACTCCACTTGCCAGTTTGGAGGAAGAAACCCTGCAATTCCACAGGAAAGACTTCAGGAAAATCTCGAACTATTATGGTACAATCCCAAGTTGCTTCTATCTCCGACTTGTCTTCAACATCCAAAAGTAGTGACATGTGCCAAAAAGACTGTACATCCATGTTTAGCAAGTATTCCTTTGTTTTAGAGTACGTAGATAAAGTGCAGACGAGTCTCGTGTCCCTGTTGCTTTCGTCACCAGAACAATTAATGTTTCATTCCCTTAGGGGATACGAACGATCATTCTCTGGCGACACGCCAATGATTGCTTGAACATTTTGCCAACCAAATTCCATCCAATTATAGCTTCAAAACTACCAAGATCTACGGGCTTAAATTTATTTAAATGGGTGTTTAAGGAGATTTAATGTTCGAACCCCTAATGATAGTGATTTTATAACCAATTATTCTTCCGTCAGCTATTCGACATCAAAATATGATCTAATGTAGATGGCTTGATATCCATTTGGGAACTATAAACAGTAGACCACAAAGCCCTATCGTGCACCATATCAAAGCAAAACAGAACATACGATTGTATTAGAATGAACTACCCGTCACGACTTTGTGAGTCTGGATTAGTACCCCCCGCACGTCCACCGTAAACACTTTGCTAGGATGCATTCTGTCCTTACCCAAAATTGAATCCCACGTTGCCTTTGTTATTGTTCTTCACATGGACAATCCTTCTTGAAGTGTCCCTTATTCTTCGCACACAAAACAAGTAGGTCTCTGACCTATCCCAGTGCCCTCAGGATTTTAGTGTTGTTCGACTATTTCCCCACACCTACATTCACGAGCGCTGTGCCAATTTGTTGCATTTTGAAGCACTTTGGAGCACTACAGACCATCATGGTGTAAAATAACTTTGAGCAAGAGGGTTTCTAGAACCCCCATATATGGTATTAGTTTATTGTCTATCACCCGATCCAGCATTGAATGCCTGCTTTTGTTTTGCCTCTATAAATTTGTTGTTGTATGATTCTGTTTTTTTCGGTAAGTTTTTCAAACTTCCTCTGTTTTCCAGCTTGTCCTTTATCAATGTGGTACAGACTCTCCTTATCCATTATTTTCAGTTGGCCATTTCAAAGCCTCATGCATGTTTATTGGCTATATGAAGCTACAATGTTTCCATGGATCAATGTCGGGTCAATCATCGACATACCTTTCAATTTTGTTCTGACGCCTCAGGGAACATCCTAACACACAGCAAGTGCTAGTTGTAAAACGTTTGGTAGTACATGACCACATCAGTACCTATCACTTACAAGTTCCACATTTCAGCCACGAGCTTCATTAATTATCGTTTCTTTATACAATACTTTGTCAGTCAATTCTTCTTTCTCAGATCGACCCAAGTCAAATCATAAGCCAACAACATAAGTAACGAGTCCCATAACATGGAAATCACCATGTTTAGAGCACACCCCTGCGTAAAGAAGAGCACAAAGTAGAAAATTGATCCCTGATTTCATCGAGCAGTTGTCTATGCGGAAAACAGTCGTCCATCCTTTCAACCATTGGATAACTCAACCACTCCCTCAGTGCCCAAGAAATACAGAGGTTAGCACTTCTTAGAAATCCAGGTAAAGCACTCATCTGAGCACGCAGTTCAGATCCCCTGACCACCCGATCGAGAAGTATGGCTGTCAACGCCATTTCTGTTTTCCATCACGTGCAGCCAAAGCTGCACTAACACCGTTGTTCAATCATAGCTATGGAACTTGGTTCATTAGTGACCGTAGTGGTATGTGGTTTTCTAGTTGTGGAGCTGGTGTTGTTGTAGACCCGGATGTTGACCTTGTTGCTCATTTTGGTGCCATTTTCTTCCAAACACAAGAAAATACAATACCCTTTAGATTTCATAAAATCATAACCGTACCATACATACCAGGATAAAAAAAGTGAGATCACATCACAAACAGTGAAATATAACAACTGCATTGTAATCAATAATGATATTAAACCAGAAAAAATCGACATCATTCATAAACAAATTCGATTACAAAACTGTGACCTAATTACAACTATTCCATATAAAGATTGAAAACATTCTGAATGGTTCAGATACAAAATGAACATATGTTACAACTAAACATAACAACTCCTAAGCTTACAGTCCGTATAAACCGTAATACTTTAGTAAGGACTATATACAAAAATTACCTAGACCAAACAAAGTCAAATCTATGAACTGCTACCAGCTTCCTCTGGCAGCTCTGGCTGTGCAGGACCCCTAGCGGGACCCTGCCTGTCCCCCTATAATGCAGTAACCTTCCCTGTAATGCCATCAACTCTTCCCTTAAGTCTGTCACCTGCCCCCTCCCTGCAGTGTGGTGACCGATCCCTAAAGTGTAATCATCATCTCTCTGTAGTTCTGGCAGCATAACAGTCAATGTCTTATAATCAGCTGCTGTCGAGCACGTCACTGCCCTCAACTCTCTCATCTCCTCACTCCTCCTTCGGTCTGTCCACTAGCAAATCAAAAATTACGCTCACAGGACAACTCCGATCTATCTGACGTAACTCTCTGATCCTGACCATCTGTGCATGAACTGTGGTGCGTAGTGACATAACCTCTGCACGTGCAAGATCACTCGCGATCATAAACGTCCCCAAGCCTCTCAAGACAATCCTAGCCATCATTCTCCATCAAATGAACTTGTATGTGCATGTTGTCCCGTCGTCTCTAAACAACATATTAGTGACCCGACCGGTACGGAGCCATAGCTGTCTCTAACTCTGGCGTGATCGTCTAACATCGTGTAGATCACATCCTTGTCTCGCCTAACCATAAACACAAACACTCTCTCACGTGAGCAAACCCAACTCTGTGGTCATACTAACTGGAACTCCCGTAGGGTCTCAACATCTCACCCCACAAATCTCGTAATCCGCAATATCCAACATATCTCTCTGGGTCACCGCCTGATCCCCTGTCTATAGTGGCAACAAAGCCATAATCTGCCCTAAGACCTCTAGCTGGTCTAGCAGCAGCAGCGGCGGAGCTCTCTCCTACCTCATATCTGGGACCAAGAGCGATACATAACCTCTTCTGAGGTGGTAGGTTAACCTCGGGTCTGTCCTCTCGTACTGACTGGCATAGGGGAAGTATACAATGGTGGGTAAAGAGTAGGAGCGATGTGGGTAAGGTGTGTGGTGCATCTGTCTGGTGGGGAGAGTATGAAGGGTTGTGGATTAATGTAGAGAAAGGGAAAGTAGCTGCAGCCACAGCTCTCCATCGAAATCATGGATGCTCGAAAGCCCGATATGAACGAATAGGACTAGGAGGTGGTAGCTGATAACACAGTGAGAGGTGGTGATAGTGGTAATGATGGGAGATGCGTATCCGGGGGTTGGGCAGTGGGAAAGTAAATCTGGGGCGGTGATGACGACACATGGAATAGTGGTGATGCGGTGGGGAATGATATAGCAAGCATCTGGCACCTCAGAATCAGAACCATGCAGGAATAGGTACTGCTCTGGAATAGTAATCCTACTGTCAATTCGATATGTAGGAAGGTGGTGGTTTGGCCTGACGACTCATCAGTCTCAAACGCACATCTCCTCTACAGAAGGGGCATAGCTGTAAAGCAACAACTACAACAGGGTAGCTGAGCTGGGTGCTCCTCCTCCGCCTCCTCATCAACCTCAACATCTATCTCCTCATCCTCCTCATCGGCCTCGATGTCCATATCATCGTCCTCATCCTCCTCGATGTACACCATTCATCTCCGTCATCTCTCCATCAGCATGATAGTCGATAGAGGACGCCACCTCAGGTCCTCATCGTCATCCCCTCTGGATCTCTGCCTCAGGATCAGTCTCTGGAAACATAATTAGGTGCCGTGCTGTGGTTGAGGCCGTCCAAGCATATGGCTGATCTCAGCAACAATCTCTCATCAGCATGCTCTAGACCTGTAACATATCTCGGCGAGGGTGTGAGCCTGCTCTGCTCCTCAGAGGCCAGGCACGTAATCTGAGAGGGTGGGGGCACTAGAAGAGCGGCCTCTACGTAAGGTCCTCTGGCAAGTATGGGTTGACTCAAAGGAACTCGTGATCCATTGGCTCGTCTCGGTGATCTGATGTCTGAGAAGTCCTCTATGGGCTGGAAACCTCTGTGTATGTAATCCCTGATTCAACCGAGATCTGACATGTACTGATCTGGAAAATTCAAAATAGCTTATATTAGTATTAATATAAGACTTCTTATAGTAATATACATTATAGCAAACATGTATTATTAATTATGAATTCATCTAGTCCAACAACTAATGCAACAAAGTAGTGTATGCATGAATGAATGCACAAATGTGTATGTCCCGTGTAAACCCCTTTGTTATAAAAACATACTTTTGAAAACGTCTTTATATCCCAGCAAAAAACATTTGACCTGGATCTCTATAACCTTGGCTTCATGATACCAATCTTTAACACCCGCCCCAAATTTTGGGACGCAGCGGATAAGGGTCCAGGGCGTGTACTTCTGCAGATCATAACACAAGATGTATATAGATACGACCAAAAAGACTTTTTTAATAAAAACTGATACATTGGATTTATCAAAATATTTGTTACATAAGCCGAAGCTTCACTTGTCCACTTGTTCAAAGTACAAAGATTTCTAGCCCATACAGTTATACAAAATGTAATGCGACAAAATCTTTAATGCATGATATCCCAATCAAAACCACCAATAGTATCCTTGCACCTCGTGCTTACAGAACCCCAGAAAAACATAGCTTATAAAACGTCAACAATAATGTAGGTTGAATTACATAGGTTTGATAAATTCAAAACTTAATATTGTAGACAAAAGGATTTCCCAATTGTATTAATAATGCACAGATAAGACATCAAATAAAAGTAATTACGTTGCTCTAAAGCTCAATGTCACTGAAGCGTGACATGAATGGAATACCCAAATTAAATGGTCTACATTGCCCGTGGTGATGTTCTAAACCCGCACATCCTATAATCGACATGGTATACTTTCGTTTGTCCCAGTGATAGCTATTCACCCGAATGGGGATGTCCAATCCCAATAGATATTATTAATTAACATTCGGCATCACATAATCCCGTCAATTGACAGTTCATGATAATGGGCTCAGATATGGGTTATCGCTACTTAGGCAACACGTAATCATAACATGAAACTTAACCACTTGTGTCCAATTGTAAAGCATTGCATGTTTTTCACCCCAAAAACTTTATAAAACAAAAACATGTAAAACGTGGGGCTATGAACTCACCTTGAGTGAGCAAATACCAAGTGTATCACAAATAATGCGTCACGCAAAATAGATCAGATGCAACTAACTATTTAAATAAGGTCGTATTAATTACTTTACTAATCATATAGAGTAACCTCTATTCCATGCATAATTCAATAATAGGCAAATCACCATCAATTTTTGAGTGAAAAACATGTCTATAAAATTAAAATAAAACAATTATAAGCATACTTAGGTAAAAACCGCCGTAACTTTCTACTTTTTAAGTCCGTTTAGAGTTGCTTAGGTGGTGGTCGGTGAGTGCCAATCTCTTCGTATTAAAGACGAGTTATCGATATTTTGAACATTTTTATAATTTGGTCCCCTGATGAACAGTAACTTTTTACTGTTCCCAACCAGTACATGAATTTCCACGTTAGATTGTTTTTATCGTCGTAAAACCCTTAAATGGTCGTAATTTATACGAATATAGCTCCGTTTTAACGATTCTTATCGAGGACGTTCACGTTATAGAAAGTTCTATATTTTAAGATGTTTACAAAATAAAACTTTCTGTCATGAATAGTAACATTTAAAAAGGTTTAATAATATTAATTGTCGTAAACTCGCGAAATTCATATCTCATTCGATAAAAATTGAAAAATTAACCGATTCTCTCATTTTTAGAATCCCAAAAAACAGTGTAATCATGAAAAATACCAAACTTTGCTGTTATCCATATAATTTTTATAAATGTATTTAATAAAAATTGCTTTTTATAAATTCGTTTATTATCGTAATAACTATTTTTTAAACGTAACTTTTTTCGTTATTTAATCCGTTTGACAAGTGTCTTACCTTTTTCGATCGTCGAGAGTCGTAACTATTTTATAAAAACATAAATAAAGATAGTAAAAATTCGGATTTTGGACAGAATGTTGGAGTTAGTTTTTGTTAGGTGCCATTTTTAACCTTTGTTATCCATTCCTTACCATTTTGTAATTCACCGACAATTCTCATAACACATGTGTGTTTATAAATCAATACATATATAAATAGTCCATTGGTCCCATAAGCTTTACCTAAAGTCCTCATGTGTCCAAGTTGTAATCAGTCTTTTCTTATTACTTATAAATACACTAACTTTCTATATAACCATAAATACACTAAGTTTTACATTATGACTAATTTTTATATAATTAACCACTAGTACACAAGTCTTCCTTATCTATGTTATAACCTTATTTTATAATGATCATATAGAGTATTAATATAAGTCTCATAAATTTAATCCCTTAACATGTCATTGTATTTCTTTTACTAGAAAACATATTAAGAACAAAACCTTTTTTAATTTAAAAAACCCTACTTTAACACATGATCATTTTTTACACCAAAACAACATGGTACATACTTTTCTCATCCTTTTAGCATGATATTAAGTAACATCACAACATATATAAAGAGTATAACAAAAATGATAACAATATCAAGTATAAACTTCAATTTAGGTGATAAAATCCTATATGGGTGATTCAACTACCAATAGAACTAACACATGGCATAAAATGATAATGAAAGATCCTGAAAGAGTTCTAGAATTGACCAATGGAGTAGGATAGATGATGACCAATATAAATCGCTAAACCCCTTGTTTAGTATAAAAAGTCCAAAGCTTACACCAGGAAAACAGTAGGTATTTTCTTAAATAAGCCCTAGCTTTTCCTTTCCACATGATTAATACTTGAAATGCATAGCCAATGCTTGGAAATACTTAGAAATCTTAGATGGATGTGTATAAGTGTGTAATGGGTTGTAGAAAAATTTGTAAGATTTATTTGGGAGTTGGGTTGCAAGCTGTAGGGCTTACAGAGAAGCCAAATGTGTAGGGTTTTGTTTGATTTTCTAGTTAAGTGTTATGAGTAGTGGATGTTATCTCAATGAAAGCAATGTATAAGATATAAGATTAGTCAATATAGACATAAAGAGGGTCATAGGGTTTCCTTGGTTCCATAGGTCTTTGTCAAATGTTGAAGAAATTTAATACATGTTTTTCCTCCCTAATAGTTAAGGTTATCCCATAAAAAACTAGGAAAATGTTTTTTCTAATAGATTTTCTTGCACACTTTTGTCCCATATCGGACAAAGAGGAGATATACATGATATATTTATGTTAATTTTTTATGTATTGGGTATAAATGTGGGTATTTGTTGAAGCGTAGAAAAGTTTTGGTGGTTCCGGGTATGCCTAAACGTATTTTATTGCGAAACGAAATCACTTTACGCAACCAATAAAAATAAAATGAACAAAGTTAATAATTATCCTCAAAATAATTACTTAACCCTTGCTTGATGTAAACATTTAATTGTTTGATGCCCGTTTACATTAAACGCTAATTTTTAACTTACGCGATTTAAACTTAATTCATGAAATCACAAGCAAACGCGTACAACACTAAAAATAAATAGTAGATTTATCGACGTCGTCAATGACTTGAAAACACAGGGTGTTATAGACTTCCCCCATTAAACGAGCCTTGTCCTCAAGGCTTACGATGCAGCACTTGACGACGGTGCGATCTTGGTGAAGAGGTGTGGGTATTTCTTCTTGAATTGGTCTTCACGTTCCCACGTGAACTCAGGACCTCTCTTGGAGTTCCATCGAACCTTGATTAATGGAATGCGGCTTCGCTTCAACCGTTTAACTTCACGGTCCATGATCTCAACGGGTTCCTCAACAAACTGAAGCTTGTCATCAAAATGAAGTCCATCCAACGGAACGGCTAACGGTTCGTCGGCATAGCACTTTTTCAAATTTGATACGTGAAATGTATTGTGAACCCTACTTAGCTCTTCTGGAAGCTCGAGTTTGTAAGCAACCTCTCCAACCTTTCCTAACACCTTGAAAGGTCCAACATACCTGGGGTTTAACTTCCCCCGTTTGCCAAAACGTACGACCCCTTTCCAAGGCGAAACTTTAAGCATAACTTTATCCCCGACTTGGAATTCCATCGGTTTACGCTTCAGATCGGCGTAACTTTTCTGTCGATCACGAGCGGCTTGCATCCTTTGCTTGATTTGGACGATTCTCTCAGTCGTCTCTTGAATCAGTTCGGGACCGAGTATTTGAGCTTCTCCAACTTCGGTCCAACAAACAGGTGAACGACACTTTCGACCATAAAGTGCTTCGAATGGTGCGGCCTTTATGCTAGCGTGATAGCTATTGTTATATGAAAACTCGACCAACGGCAAATGGTTAACCCAACCTTTTCCAAAATCGATCACGCAAGCACGCAGCATATCCTCGAGAGTTTGAATTGTCCTCTCGCTTTGCCCGTCTGTTTGTGGATGGTACGCAGTACTCATATCCAAATTAGTACCTAAAGCATTCTGAAGTGACCTCCAGAAGTTGGATGCGAACCTCGGGTCGCGATCACAAATGATTGAAACAGGTACTCCATGCCTCGTGACAACCTCCTTTAGGTATATTCTTGCAAGTTTATCCATAGGATCAGTCTCTCTCATTGGTGTGAAAATTGCAGACTTAGTGAGTCGGTCAACAATCACCCAAATGGTGTCGTAGCCTTGCGACGTCTTAGGGAGCTTTGTGACAAAATCCATAGTGATGTTGTCCCACTTCCATTCAGGTATCTTGGGCTGTACCAACAATCCTGATGGCCTTTGATGTTCGGCCTTGACCTTAGCACAGGTCAAACACTTGCTAACATAGGTGGCGATGTCGGCTTTCGTATTGGGCCACCAATATAGCTTCTTCCTATCTTGGTATATCTTGTCGGAACCCGGATGTATAGAATATTTTGATTTGTGAGACTCGTGCATGATCACAGTCTGCAAATTGCCATAACAGGGTAGCCAACTCCTGCCATTAAGCAATTCTAAGATTAGCTTAAGGTGCTCTTCGTGCTCTTGTTTGTTCTTTGAATATATCAGAATATCGTCAATAAAGAAAATCACGAATTTATCCAAATATGGTTTGCA
>BQNB010036259.1:24144-39025 GCA_026074375.1 Tanacetum coccineum
TTATACTCTACAATTGTACAAATTACATTACCTTTATCCAATTATAATTCATATTTATTGATAGGATTGGTCAATCGGGATAACAAAATAGGAGGAATAGCATTTCATGAAAGAGAAATATACAATAGTTTTGTATTTGAATTTAAGAACTTTATAAAATGCAAGAATCACCACCTATATAACATGTTATTGAATTTGACCATGTTGACTTTTTCTAACTTGGTATTCAAAATACCAGTAACCCGATGTTGAAGATTATTTTTTGCTTACTGAATTATATATAGGTTAATTAGCCTTTTTAATGGGTTAAAACGGTAATAAGACTTAGCTTATGGTTTTATTTATCTTTTTCCTTTTCTTTTAGGCACCATATTGTGCATTACGAATGTTAGGGAGGGCCTAAACAACCGAATTCAAAGATAACAACAAATGTATTGGCTTTATGTGGAAGAGCAATTAGAAACATGCGTTCAGATGTGAAGCATCATCTTTCTCACTTAAAATCCGATACAAGTTGTCCCATTTTTTCTTCTATTCATCCAAAGATCTCTTAAAATGAATCCTGAAGTTTTCAGGTTCTTTAGTGTTTCTTTATCTTTTATAAGCTTTTTGAGTTGCTTATAGAGCTTAGTTATGGGGTTTTCAGGATGAAACTGGCCATTTGTACATTTTGAGTTCCTGATATATATATATATATATATATATATATTGGTACTTGAAATGGCAGTCATGTAGGTTAGCTCAGTTTGGCATAGACATATATAATGGTTCGTGCAAAGGATCTCAAAGTTGGATCAATTGACCATGAAGAGGATGCAATTAACAGCATACACAATTATGAAATGTAAGCAATGAAAATTTTGGAATATTTATCCTTACTTATGGTACAAGGTTATTGGGTAATCCTTTTAATGTGTTCCTTTCAGATAATCATTGCTATAAGGGCTTTACACAGTCATTTTTAGATAAATGCACTCATTTGTGAACATTAGTCTTTTTGATCATTTTTGTCCCCAATCAACATCAGTAACACAAATATGACTTTGTGTTTGTAGACATGCTCTATTATTTGAAAATATTAGGGTTGATTACAATATCCCGAAAGCTCTTGATAGTAATTCTATTAGAGAATTTGACGACTCACTAATACGAGGTACACATTTTTTTTACAATTGCAACTTTATAATTAGAAATGGGTTTCAGTAGGCTTTAATATATTTATGCTAATAGTAACAAATTATTTGTTCTTATGTGTTGAAGATGAGACAAGTAATATGTATTTTATGCTTAATGTTTCAGTTTCTAATGATGATAGTTCAATTCACTTTATTGTAATTCTTGCACGATGTTCGCAGAAGGAAATCTTTCTTGAAGGAATACGGGGCCACTCTTTGAGACGTATACGAGCATTATAAATTTTGCCAAAGAGCTTCATGGTGATCCTCCAGAGGAGATGAGAACGAACAAGGTATGTAGCATTACCGCATTCAAACTGCATTTACTTGGATGAGAGCATAACTAGGATTTTTGATTCAAAGAGTTGTGCAAGGCGATGTTTGATAAAGTTGATCAAAATAGTTATGCAAGGCATGCATTTTCCTAATCAATAGATGATTTGATATTATCCTAAGAGTTGAATCTGCCATCTATCTTGCAGGATGAGGTCGAGTATGGAGATTTGTAGTGTGCAAGGCGATTTTTGATAAAGATGATGCTTCATTTCTGAAGGGATTGCTTGAACATACAAGTGCAGCTCAACAGCAAGTACAATCCACACGTTCGCCTTTTGCACTTGATTTAAGGGTAAGGGATATTATCCGCATCTTTTGCTTATTATCTTATACATCTTCGTTGCATGTGTCCCATTTTATTAAATCCTTTTTGTGTAGCAGGCATGTGTAATGTCAAATAGCTGAGGCTGCTGATTTGATGCAATAGATTGTGGTTGGTTTGTAAATCGTCTTTTGATTCCGCAATATGGCATTGTGTATGTTACTCTTTCTTACAGTATGAGTTACCATTAATTTGTATACAATCAAAATAGTATCAACTGACTTTTAGACTTAAAGTGTGTATTTTTTTGGTTGATTTGATTTTATGTTTATGTAGTTCCTGTAGTAGCAGAAGCTATGTTTGTAAACCGTAAAGAGATACTGATACATTCGTTATACAAATACCCGGTGAGTTGCACAATGGTTAAATTACTTGGAGGCATTAATATCCCGTTATTTTTCACAACAGGTTAGACCTGGGCATACAATCCTATACCATGCAGATGGAGTGTATGATGGATTCAACCCAAATGAGGCTGCAGCTTCAGTTATGCCACATTGACCAACTACTTTTGCCACAGAGGTACCGACGGGGTAGAATGCATGCTCTTATTACGGTTATAGGCATGGGTGAAAACATATGACTTACAATTACACCAAGATTAAGCAAAGATAACAAAATAGTTGAGAATGTGGAATCGATGACTCCTGTGTCGTATGCATGAAATGAGAATTATTGAATGAAATTGATTTTTAGCCTTGATGCTTATATCCTAACATTTAAACTCACTCTCAGATATGTGGGCTTACTAATTATTCTAAAGTGTACGATTATGACAATTCATTTTTTAACAAACCATGTTGTATTTGTACAATTAAGCTTTTTGTATATTATGTATTGCTGAGGTTGAACATAAGTAAGAAACACAATAACTGCCCAATAGTATGGCTTTCAACTATTAGACATACAGTTTGCATTTTCATAGTAACACTTTTTTACAAGATCGGAATACGTGCATTTTTAAGTTTATGCAAATCGTAATGTTGTTGCTCATCAAGATTTTGTTAAAGTACACAACTTGAATGTATGGTATGCATCTGATTCATATATGGTTGCAAACAATCATGAATACAAGGGATATTAGTGACATATTAAATAACAACAAAAGATATTGATGACGTACAAAAACTAATATTATGGTAAACGTTTGGTTATTTATACACTACATTATGATTCTCAATTATCTATCCTAAAATAATAATTTAAAGCTAGCCGCCCAACGGGCGGGCCTTAAGGCTAGTATATGATATATTATAGTGTTAAAAAAGTTGACTTTCAAGCATATTATCATATATGATATTATACACAAAACTAATTTTTTAGTACTCACCAGGAGATCACAAACTGCTTGTATTTTATTTTCAAGCACATTATCATATATGATATAGTATAAATTCTTAAAACCTAGCTTATATCATATATGATATTATACATAAGTTTTTACAGTTTTTTCAGGCAACTTATCATATATGATTTTTCACTAACAGGTCATACTATATCTGTTCAGCGTAGATTAAGCCATAAAACTTGATAAATTCAGATGTTTATAATTCAAAAGCTTATTCACATCAATCACCTAATAAGTTAGCTTATCATTCAACACGATAAATTCACATAATTCGTCAAATAAGCTAAAAGATAATAAGCTGAATTATAATTTTATTCACATCAAATAAGCTAAAAAAATAAAATAAAACAGATCGGATGAACTTTACCTGATGTTAATGATCTGAAGAAGAGATAATCGCTCAAATATGTCGAAACAAATCTGAATTCGTAAAACTATGTGTTTGTATGTGTAGAGAGAGAGAGAGAGAGAGAGAGAGAGAGAGAGAGAGAGAGAGTGAGAGAGAGAGAGAGAGTCCGGCCTTGCAATGCGTCGGGCCGTATTCGAAGTACGACCCGGATCATTTGGTCGAAGTGTTAAGCCATTTCCGGTAATCCAAGGATGTTTGGGATTCATTTTGTTGAAAGAAAAATTAGAGAAGTGAAGATTTATGTGTTATAAAATGTATTGGAAGTGTGTGTGAAGTATGAAATAATAAGGAGATATTTATAGGACTTTTAGGGGGTAAAATTTAAAACTTTTGGGGCAAAAAGACAAAAAAACGGCTATATAGCCGTTACATTCAAACACCCCAACGGCTATCTTTTTCAAAAAAAAAAATATATTTTTTCTGGGCTGGTGGTGACGGCGCGACAACGGAAAACGCCACCGAGGTAACGGTGCGCCAACCGTTTTCTGGCGCCGTTGGCGATGGCACCAGAAACGGCGCCACCGTACCTCCTTCTCTTATGGTCAAGCCTGGTATGGGGACCCTACCAATTTCAGGAATCAAACTCAAAAACTGAAACCAAAAGCGGCAAACAAACAATCAATTCATTATTCATTCTTTCAAACCAATTCCAACACCATAAAACAAACGGGCCCTTAGTTACGTTGAATTTATATCCCATGACTAATAATCTTTATACGGCTATAGTCCCAGGAATGTAACGGCCACAACAATGTTATCCGGTGCACATAAATTACAGAAAGGAAAAAAGAAGTTACTAAACAAATTACAGTAGTAGATCAGAGTATTTGTCAATAAGCAATGATAAAAGTTTACAAAATTATACTTACGAAATGACTTGACATAGTGTACCAGTGGTCCAATCATTTTGCATTACAATGTCTCTTTCTTCTTTCTTACACTCCACAATTGATTGACATGATATGTAGATATAATTTCAAATTTTTTTTTAATATAACATCTCTTTGTGAATAACCAAGTACAAAAATTCCATGTCCCGGGGCAGGGGCGGACGTTTTTGGGTTGTAAAGATTGTGTGGGATGGTGACACACTCAGCAACTTTCACGAACACATCCTTGATCAATTAAATGGAATTATGTTTCCAAATTTCAAATGACACATGAAAGTTGTTGCACCCACAAGTTATACAATTCAAGGATCATGCTGGAAATGTGGAAAACCAACCTCTTCTGAATCCACGATATACAATCGGGCCCTAGTCCAATTTAATTTGTGGGATATTCTAAGATTCTATTTTTTTTTTCAAATTCCATGATCAAAGTTTTTTTTTTGAATGTCATTACTAAATTTTATACTTGATAAAATAAATGATACAGTAATTTTTTTTGTCATTCATTGGGGTGAGCAGAAAAAACCGAAAAAACCAAAATCAAACCGAAAACCGAAAAAACCGAACCGAAAATACCGACCGAAACTAGAAACCGATGGTTTGGTTTTTTACTTTTTCAAAAATCAAAAATTTTCGGTTTAATTTTGGTTTTCGTTCAAAAACCGAACCGTTAAAACCGAACCGAATCGAACCAGTTTTATAATAATATGTAATTAATATAATATAAATAAATAAATAATAAATAATAAATCCAACTTTTAAATTCATATTTATTTTGTAGGTAGAATTATAATATATATATATCTTAATGTTTATATATGTGTTTGTCACGTACGTGCGTTTATCTAACAATATATCGTTACGATAATGACCGTTCTATGTGTATTTTCACTTGCATTTGTGTGTGTCTCATTTATATGTGTATAATTGTAGAAATTTGGGTAAACATTATTAAGCTCATATTGACAAAAAAATAAATAAAAAAGAATAACCAATTTTCTACGTAAAACAAGTTTATTAATATAAATTAGCCAAAACCAAATATAAATGGTTTGAAATCAAAAAAACCAAAAAACCGAGAAAACCGAACCATAAAAAACCGAGCGGTTTCGGTTTTTGGTTTTATAAAAACCGAACGAACGGTTTTTTAAACGAATTTTTCGGTTTGGTTTCGGTTTTAGCCAAAAACCGACCCAAACCGAACCGTGCACACCCCTATTCATTGTTATATGTTACTAATTTAACAAAAAACACAATAAAACATACATACAAGTCAAGGTTATAAATAGCGTGAGACATGGCGTGGCGGCATAACCAAGCCTCACGCCTTTGCGAGCCATGGCGAGTCATGGCGTTTTTAAGGCGTGACTTAAAACGACACAAAATATGAAAATATTTATAAATTTATATATTTATATCATATTACAAATATATTGAGTTTAAAAAAAGTGTCATACATAAGGAATAAAGTCAAGAAACTATCTTTGCATGTAATCTTTTTCATTTCTATATAAAAATATGATTTTTATCAAAATTGAATTCAAAAGAAGCCTCCACGCATCACGTTTTATCGCGTCTTATCACGTTTTTTCACTCCTCATCTCACGTCAAGCCTTAAGCCCAAGCCTTGATCTATTGCGTGGCGTGGAGGTCACGCCTCGCGCTTTTGCGAGGCCTTAGTGCGCCTTTTAGAACCATATACAACACACAGATTCGCTTTTGATGTAACGTGAATTATGTATCAAAAAGATACTTCAAGCAGAAGTTGGCATAACGTTTGGGTCGCGCCATGCTGAAGTGGCTGCCGACCTATCTTTATGGCGGCATCAAGACACTGTACCACCTTCACGCCATATATGAGGCGTACGCCACAAGAAGCATTTTGCCTTCTTTTTTTCTTTTCCTTTTTCGATTTAAATTGTTTTTGTGTTGGGTTCGTGTTTTTTGTGTGTTTTCATTGTTTTTCTTTTAATTTAAAATGGGTTTTTTGGTTTTTAAAATGTGTGTGAGAGAGAGAATGTGGATAAACGATACGAATGATGCCCTTTCTTTTATATTTTTATACTAGTTATAATTCTTTTGCACGCACTAGGTTTACACATAAATCAGATTTATTCTATAATTTTAGTTTGATATACAAACATATAAAAATTTGCCCGTGTTTGATATTGTGTAATTGTGATATAAATAAAAGTAATAATTATGCACAGGTTTTACATAAACTTTTTCATTATTTTATTAATATCGATTAATATGTTGTAAAGGTTTTTGTTCGATGAAATATTTAACTTTGTTTAACTGACATGGGTGTTGATGTTGATGTTGAGTGTTTAAGTTTAATTACTGAGATCATGTTACACACAATATGCGAGTTTAACAGCACATAATGACCCCGTTGATGAAGTTAAAATTTAAAATTTTAAAAAAAAGTTTTCCGCATATCCTTATATAAATTTTAAATTGGAACTACATGAGTCGTTGTTATAAGTACAATCGCGTATATTTATTTTCATATCACAGTAACCCGTGCTTACATTCAATATTTATATTTCAGTTAATAATAATTTAGCCGTATTTAATTTTCAAATCCGTATACGCATGGGTTAAGCATATAAGAAGAAATAACATGAGTCCTTATTAAACGCAGATAGTAAAAAAATCAGATATCCTTACTTAAACTCATAAAGAGGAATAACATGAGTTGTTCGTATACATACAACTTCGTGTATTTATTTACATACACAATAACTCGTGCTTTCTTTTTGACGAGGCATGCGGACCCGTGCGATGCACACGGGTTGTGTCTAATTGTTTGGCTCCTCATTAGGTGGCACCACCTGCTGAGAAACAACTGCAACCCCATCAATATGACATCCAATTTCTGCCTTTGTGGTGGCCTGTTTTTCCATCACGATATCTTCCAAACTCTCAGTTTAATTCTTTCTATTTCCTTCAAAATGCAACAAATCTTGTTGCTTAGTATGTTCTTTTGTTATGTAAGTGGATTTAGTTTCTTTAGTGTTATCTTTAACACCTTCAGTTGCATCCTTTCCTGAATTATTCACTTTGCATACCTCCTTATCAGTATGTTGCTTGATTTGTATTGTATGTTTAGTTTCCTGCATCCAATTACTCTCCACGTATGTTATCTAAAGCACATAAGAATGATTAGCAAAGGATGACATTTCTTTGTCTAACCTCATTCACATTAGTGTTTACAGAAATAAGGCACTCTTCTTTCAGTGTTCACTGTTGACTCAGGAAGCACTTCAGGTATCTACAGCTAAATTCAAATGGGTCCTCATTATACCAATGTCATGCAAAAATACTTGTCTTATATCGAACCTAATAATATACAATTTTCACTATTTTAAACAGAACTACATTAAAGTCATGCCTATATATTTAGAGGTGTTCTTGTGCTTTAGTGTCAAACGCCCCTAAAAAACAGAAAAGTAATACCTTGGCTCTCCTAAACTCATTTTTCTCATTTGTGCATGAGCAGGTGGAGGTAACTATTGCTAAAAATCGCAAAGGAGGAGATGCAACTGTCTTCATAAACATCTCATTTTATCGTCTATTCATCCATAATACCTAAATTATGTAGCTTTTCAGTCAGGGTATTTTAAATTTGTCTACGGAATATTTGTTGTTACAATAAACTCTATGAACATACCTACAATGATAGAGTAGATATATAGTCTACTGAGACAGTTTAACATGGGCCAAAGCAATGACCCAAACACTTTCAATGGCTAAATATGAGCTCTACAACTCAAGCTGAAAGCTTAAGAAAACATAACTAAAATACTACTATTGTTACAATATAAATGTAGCAAAAAAGTATCTTTAAAAGTCATCTGAACCATGTTTCTTGTTGTAAGCTGTCAATAGTTTCGCATAACCATTCTTTTTTTAGCTTTGGCTAAATTGTGCTCTCTTTTCACGTCGTATCAACATTTCAAATAAAAAAACTTGAAAATATTACTTACAAAAGCCTTCCGATACATCACCCTTTTTTCAGTCTAGTTGCATCTCAACTGTCTAATTTGGAGCCACTTTCCCTACAACACATAAAGGCCAAGAAACAAAAGATCTAATTATAGTCACCAATTCAGATTCACTTTATCCTATTTAACTTCGGTAAAGCATCTATAACTTTTGTAATATTCAAAGATTTTGAAGTATTAAAGAATCATAAAATAGCTAACATCTTCAAATTCTGTTATAACTGCTACTATCTGATGAAATTTTTCAAAAACTAAAGGTCATATAGTATGAAAATAATGGACTTAATCATATATGAGTCTATTATAGTCTTGAATTATTTCATGTAATGAGAAAGAAGATATCAACTAAAGCATGATAGTTTAGAAAAATGAAAAAGATGTTATCAACTTTTTATAAAAGGTTGTACAGCAGAAAATATCAATGCTAATTGAAAATGTCACACATAAGAGGAAAATGTTTAATGGAAAAATGTAAAAGAGAGTCAAAATTCAGCTTAATTCAAGTAGAACTAAAATCAATTTAGTTTTATTAGCCAACCCATTACGCATTGAACATTTCCTGAATTGACCCAAAGCATACCCATATCAGAATACAAAGTGTTCTGCTAACTTATAAGTAACACCTTAAGGACTAAAATTTAAAGAGATTTACCTGTGACATAGAAGATGCAAACGGTACAAAGCGGCCTAGCACTTGTTGAGCCTGATTTACTACTTTACGCATGGAGGCAAGTAACCTTCCGTATGTCTGTTTTTTTCAGTTTCAATAGCATTGATGAAGCTAAAATTGAATGCACCTATATTTCCTGTGAAAGCCTGCAGAAGGGCATGGTTTTTACAATATAATTTGTTCTGAAATTGAATTTTGAACAATGGTATCTCTATAACAGCAAGTGTGAAACCAATACAGCTAATTTGAAGGAACTGTACCACGTGCACTGATTCAAGCTTGCATAATGCTTACCGATGTATCAGCTAAGTTCTGGTTGTCTGCGTAGGCACTAATACACACTGCTTTTCCGCAACGGGACCGAGTTGGTGCTCTTCCCACTTATAGAGTCCATGCCTACATGCAAAGTGAATGTCCTTAAGGTCCCCCTCAACCATACATTTCAATAAACACGAATTTGGGAGAGGCTGAAAAGTACCTGTAAGAGTGAGGATGGAATCATTTGGAAAGCCCAATTTGTTTACTAATAGACACGAATAGCTGCATTACAAATTTGTGTCGTCCTGGTACTTGCAAACTGGCACGCAATTACTTATTCCTAATCTTTTTCCATGGTTGCTTTAACACCTTATCTTTCTTTATTGACTCGACATACTTCGAATCATCGAATCAATCTTACGCTGCAAAATTTAGTCGGCTAATAAGCCTTTTTCATGAACAATCTCCTGCTAATCTACCTGAAAATGCACAAACATCATTACTTAAATGGTTATCCTCAATTAGGATCTTTAATGAGTCATTTGATATACTATGTGTTCATAAGCCATAACAGAAAGAGATATCAAATGCTTAATTATGCACGTGGCTAAGAAAATCCTTCATTCATTTCATGTTCCAACCATCGCAAGGCATCTACATGTCAGTGCTTCCTATTTGAACTACAACACAGAACATCTACATCTCAGCAATTCATATTCTGTAATGGGTAAAACTTGTTTTTATGTGTAACATGTCTCAAACCTAGTTTGTCCAACATGAATGACACCAATAATGATGCACATATAAGATGTGCATACACGTTTAAGATATTCAACATACTAAATTTATTGTTGCCTAACAGCAGGTAAAATACCACATACGTATTTAAAATAACGGACCCAATATAAATCTTTAATTGAGGTTATAGACCTCCAAAAATCAAACCCAAAAGCCAATCAATTAAATGGGTCATATAAATTTCGAATAAACACATATGTATTGGTTACGAAAAGCTTTTTTTTACCTTCAAATCGTTAGTCTGTCATCTAGTGAGATGTAACACCTTGTTTTCATCTTCTTCAATTAACATCATGTCATCTTTTGTGAATGAGCCTGCAAGATAAAAACAAAAAGAAAAAATTATCTACTGGAAGCAAAACATTGAAAAATGTCACACCCCCAAATTTCACTGCAGCGGAAGACTAGATTTGGGATTGTGACTTCATGGCGTGAAGAGGACTTGATACGAGAGATAGACCTCTACATGCCAATATACCAATGCAGACTCCTTATATTCTGTAAGATAGAACACCTGAGAAAACATTGCTAAAGTGTCAACATAAAGTTGGTGAGTTCATAGGTTTTGTTGTTTGCTAATAGTGATGAACCACAAGATTTATAACCATAGCATGAAATATAGCAATCCTATATATCACAATGAAAAGTATTTACTATTGTCTAAGCTCATGACACCGAAGCGTTAACATGTATCATCATAGATAAGCCCATGCAGATGTTCAACCCGCGACATCCGTAACTGACTCAAATGAAACTGTGTTTGCTTGACTAATGTCAGTCCAAGACAAACAGGGATGTCAATCCCGATAGATCTATCCATAACATTCGCGCTCCCTCAACCGGTCATCCGGTCAAGAAATTGACGGTTCATGATAAATTGGGCAATACAACAAGTTGGGTTGAGTAGGGACTTAGACCCAATAGTAAATCAGTAAATGTACTTGTGTTCAACTGTTAAAAATAAGCAATGTTCTCACCCCAAAAGATGATTTAAAACAGTAAAGTAGGGGCTATGAAAACTCACCTTGTCGGTTAATCGTCGAAGATTGGAAACGGATTTAAGGCACGCCAAATAGCGACTCAACCAAACACCTAAGTAATTATAACAATTACTGAGTTTACAATCTAAGATTAATGTATGCAGTAAATTATGCAATTGGTCAAAAGGTATGGTCGCTTAGGAGTTAACGTCTTACGTTTTCAAAGTGTTGATTAAACCGTTGGCTCTAGGGATGGCTTTAAAACTATTAGTTCCTATATAAGAATTTATACTATTACGCGTCGCAATTTATATTCACAAGTCCATGTGATTTATATCTAAAGAAAATATAAACATTATTTGTAAGTTACTAAGTACATATATTTCCTCATCGCGCTTATTTATTTATATCGTTGTCGTTGACTAAATGGTGTAATTATCGAATTTATATATCACGGTTCGCTCAACTCGTTCACAATATATCTTTAATCCCTCGACTTTCCAACTAATAACACATATTTTATATGCAATTTTTATATTTTATTTTTTTATAACTTTTCATGATTAAAACCTGATGGGAAGTTACAAGATGTAACTTAAAATGTCATTAGTATATAATGATAATTACTAATTTAATGTTTATTAATGTGGTCAATCTCATAATGATAATTAATGGTCATTAAAGTATTCCTTCGTAACGTCTTATGGGCTCTATTATATAAAAGAGACATAGACTCATAGGTTTTTAATCCATCATAGTTAGATCTCTCCAATAAGAGTCTAATAGTTAGCTTATAGATTATTAATAGTTCATAGTCCGACAGAATTAAGTCGAATAGTTTATAGTTAATTAAGTATGAATAATAGAAAAGCTTGTGAATAGCATTATAGTTCATGTTTATCCGCTGCGTATGTAATGTTTTCGTAAAACTAATCTAGATGGGCAAAACAATTTCAACATGTGGTATCATAGCACTGGGCTCCTCGATCTAGATCAAGGTTTTTATGGTCGAAGAATGAAGGTACTGATGAAGTTCTTAGAAGGGTAACGGCTCAAGAATATGAAAGTAACTGCTGGACAAATCTACTGTACTTACTGCTGATGTATATATTAAAGACTGCTCATTAGAATCCTTATTTCAAGGTACTACTCCCTATATTAAAGTACGTTCTGCTCGTTGTGATCAAAATACCGCTAGTTTATCCGATATCTTAGAACGACTGCATGCTTTATCAGAATCGGGTAAATACATGAAGTTTGTTTTGGATGGTTTTTTGATCTTGAATGCTTCATTTAAGGGAAATGAATTAATTGATTTATGGCTCGTTTTGGATTTATTGAAGAGGTGATTACGAAGACGATTAATTATCACTTATTTGATATTGTAGTTGAGTTTCACAGATGCGTGTTCTTATCATACCTTTTAGTAGGAGGTAACTTGTTTGTTTTGTATGGTGATGAAGACTTGCAAAATCTAGGAATGTGTGATTTTTCTTAAAGGTGCACAATGCTCACTATTCGCCTACACTGAAAGGAAGTACGTTATTGTGCCAGTGACTCATATAGAGAAGAGGATTATTAGTCAAGATACGCGGGGTTCCTGCTTATACATTAGGAGTATGAGTTCAACGTCGTGGATAGTACAAGATATAAGACACAAGTTTGGGAGATTCTACTTCTTCATCAAATTCGTTATATTCTATTTTCTTCATCAGTAATCATTACATAGAGCCTACATAGTTCGAGATTCAAGAGATGGTAAACATATGGTGTAGGATCGTTATTCCTTAATGAAACACTGATATACTGTCAACTATGCGGAATCTAGTTGGCAGACTTGATGACGAAGGGCAAAAGGGCCTATAGTGGGATTTGGGGTGGGGGTGGGGAGGGGGGGGGGTGGGGTGTGGGGGGGGGGGGGGGGGGGGGGGGGGGGGGGGGGGGGTTGGTGGGGGGTGTGGTGCGGGGGGTTCTGGGAGGGGTGAGGGGTTGAGTTAGATGTTTGTGTGGTGTGTGGTGTTTATTATGTTAATTTATCTAAGTTGTTGAATTAGTTGGATTGTATTAGGGATCGTGCAATATTTGAGGGCAGAGCAGATACATAAAGGTGTTACTTTCCCGATCTGGCGTGGTGCGCCATATCTATCTCATGGCCTTAAGTTAACACGACTATGAAGAAAAGCATACCATTAGACAACTATGGTGGAGAACCTATGTGTGTTTCATGCAGATGGTAGTGCAACTGAGATTCCGCTGAGTTGACAGTATAAATCAGTCGTTTCATTCTGAAGAGAAGTTGCTTCACCATATGTTTACCATCTCTTGAATCTCGAACTCAGTAGGCTATATGTAATGATTACTGATGAAGAAAATAGAAGATACGAATTTGATGAGTAGGAGTTGCTCCTATTATGGTGGCTGGTGTGAGGTGTGTCTTGAAAGTCGTGTATCGCTGACTCCTTTTTTTAACAGAACCTGCGCCGCCTTGCCAGGGGGCGTGGATAAGGGAGTCTCAAACGATTTCTTTTATAAACCTTTTGAATCTGCCTAAATTGCAGATCCCTAATACAATACTAATAATTCTTAACTTCGTGTTTTTCTATGTTGTTTCTATATATTCTAATATCTTCCTAGAGATCCTTTTATAAACATAAGGATAACCTCTAGTAGATGTACAGTCCTTGTATATCATAAGCACTAATTGATACTTATCACTAATAACTGTTACAAGATAAATGCTAAAACAACCGTTTAAACTTTATAGTTCCTATATCCACGGCAGTACTTCGATCTTTGACTGGCAGTACTTTGACTTTTTCATTTAGCAGTACTTTGACTTTTTCGTGGCAGAACTTTGACCTTTTGACTTGTATTTCCCAACATATGGGTTTCAGGGGAAGCTTATTGTTTAAATGTTTTCCATCTACATGCACCACTTGAGGGGAAGTGTTTCATTACTACTGCTGATCTTTATTACTACTGCTCAGATTCATTTTTCTTAATTGTGCGTCATGGAGGGCAATTTGAGTCATTGGAAGAATGGATTAGTAGTTGTGGTATATGATTTGTAGCTGTTATGATCCAAGTTGCATATCACTAGAAGACCCCTATTGGATGATTACAAAAAGGGGAAGAAGACTACAAGAGATATAGTTTGCAACTTAGTATTGTGGTGACATGTTCAAGAAGATCTTAAGTCAAGGGGAAGCATTGTTTCATTCAGGGAGATGATTACATCCAACTTTTTCCAAAGAAACAAAGGTTGCCAAAGGTTAGTGAGTAGTTTGTAATGTCTTAGTCTGTGATACTCTTCATTTGTTGGGAATTATAGATTTGATGAGACAAAAGAACAAAAGAATGAAACAAGAAGGACTTAATCGACAAATTAGAATTCTACAAAAGATAGAGTTTGACTACAAATTAATGATTGGGAAGTTACAAGATGTAACTTAAATGTCATTAGTATAATGATAAATACTAATTAATGTTATTAATGTGGTCAATCTCATTAATGATAATTAATGTCATTAATGTATTCCTTTGTAACGTCTTATGGTCTCTATTATATAAAGAGACATAGACTCATAGGTTTTATATCCATCCATAGAAAACACAGACTTCTCCAATGAGAGTCTAGTTAGTTAGTTAGTTAGTACACCATAATTAGTTGGTGTAGCCCCATGTT